>SNQJ01S0041524.1:0-12438 GCA_010110895.2 Picea sitchensis
TTTTTGGATATATGCTAGATAGAAGTTTGCATCCAAGAGTCCAATCCTCAAGTTGAAACTATCCTTGTTCCATGTCCTCGTGTCATCCTTCAAAGCATTAGTAGTCTTAGTTAAAAAAGAGAAAAAAATGAAGAATGGTCCTACATCTAGGTTTGTTTAGAGAATTGAGGCAACCCCCAAATTCCATGTAAGATCATTGAACCCCATCTCTAAAGTTATTCTAATTTCAAAAGATGTCATAATTGGGAAATTCAATTTGCCATGGCTTAGCCCAAAAACCTTATAGTCTTGGATAAAAAAAAATGGACCACTCTCATATTAGGCCTAGTTTAGTTCTTTTACGATGGGAAAGGTTTCTACTCATTTTTGTTTGAATTCAAAGAAGATAGTCATAAATACTTCACAGGGGAACCCTAGTTCATGAGCCTTGATAATATTAATTTAAATCATCGGTTTCCCTCCTTTGACCCAAATGATGAAATTTCTACTGTAGTCACTATCTAAGTATGACTATGTAGTATTCCAAATATAAAATAGTATGCAAAACAAAAATGTTTTAGCTAGAAATGGCAGAACAACAATCATAGAACCAAAACAATACCAAAATAATACTAGAATAACACCAGAAAGAGCACCCTGATTAATAATAAAAATGTTCACTTGCCTCTTTGAGGGGACAACCTCCAATAGAGCAGAGCTCTATTACAATAATATCCAAGACAAAACTTATCATACCATCTACTCCTATTTATACTAAATCTGTCTATCCAAAAGAACAATCTAGAGGAAGATCCTTCTAGAAGTGAAAGATTCTATTAGGTCTTCTTACATTTGAATTATTATTCCTTATTGATAGGCCTTATTAATATTGGCCTTTATTACATGGAAATATATTATTCACCTACGTGAGGGGTTAGGGAGGTTAGGTCCCTAACATGTCCACCTCCTTAAAAACAACCTTGTCCTCAAGGCTTGAGATGAGGAAATTGTTGTAGAATGGTAGTTGGTTCCAAGTGGCATCTGCTGGAGTTGTATCTTTCCACTGGAATAACACTTCCTTGATGGTGCATTGACGCTGACGACGCTCATGCTTGGTCCAAAAATGCTTGTGGCTGCAACTAGATGGAGCCTTCTTCATCCAACTTGGGAAGGCTGGTTTGAGTTTGGCACTTAGTTCCAATCACCTTCTTTAATAAAGAGACATGAAAAACATGATGGAGCTTAGAATGAATGGGGAAATCTAATTGATAAGACACCTGTCCCACACTCTTGAGAATGGTATAAGAACCATAAAATTTGGGCTTCAGTTTCTGACAATGGTCAGCCTTGAGGGAAGTTTGCTTATAAGGTTGCAGTCGAAGAAACACTTGGTCTCCTTCAGCAAATTGACGTTCAGAGCGACCTTGATTTTCCTGTTGCTTCATGCGATTATGGTCCATGACCAAATTCTCTTTAAGGGTACGGAGAATATCCTCTCGAGCTTTAAGCATTTGGTCAACCGCCTAGACCTTCGAGACACCTGGCAGGTATGAGAGAACTAAAGGTGGTTTTTGTCCATATATTGCTTCAAAATGAGTCATGCAGGTAGTTGTATGGTAATAAGTATTGTACCACCATTCAACTAGTGGTAACCATTAAGCCCATTGATTTTTCCTTTCGGATGCAAAACACCTCAAATATGTTTCCAAACACTTGCTGACAACTTCAGTTTGACCATCAATCTAGGGATGATAAGTTGTACTGAGATGCAATTGGGTGCCCTGTAGCCTGAACAGTTCTTGCAAAAAATTGCTGGTGAAAGTGGGGTCTCGATCAGAAACAGTAGAATGAGGCATGCCATGAATCTTGAAGACCTAATCCATGAAAATTTGAGCCACAGTGGAGGTGGTAAATGGGTGTTGAAGAGAACAAAAATGAGCATACTTGGAAAGAAAATCAATGACCACCATGATGACTGATTTATTACCCGATTTAGGTAAGCCCATAATAAAATCCATAGAGATATCCCTCCAAATAGCAGGTGGAATCAAAAGCAGTTGTAGTGTGCCAAGAGATTTGATTGTTTCTCCCTGGTTTCATTGACAAACATCACATTTAGCCACAAAATTGTGAACATCCTGTTTCATACCATCCCAGAAAAAAAGAACGTTTGACCCGGTCATATTTTTTGGTAAACCTTGAGTGTCCAGTTGTGGGTATAGCATGAAGCTCAGAAAGTACTGTGGATTTAAGTTGTGACTTTTTACTTAAATACAAATGAATTTTGTAGCGAAGCTCATCATTGTGCCAAGAGTGCCCCAGGGAAACTGGAGAATTGACCTGCAATTGTTGGATTAGATCCTAAATTTTGGGATCTTGTATCCATTCCTGGCAAACAACTTGGAGCCGATCTGGTACAATGAAGGGGAGGGGAAAAAGGGACCCTTCATCTTCATATTTTCTTGAAAGTGCATCAACAACCACATTGCCTTTTCCTTTCTTGTAAATGATCTCATAATCATATCCAAAGATCTTAGTCACCCATTTTTGTTGCTCCACGGAGGAAGGGCATTGTTCCAAAAAATACTTGAGGCTTTGTTGATCTATCTTAATTTGGAAGTGCTTCCCCAATATATAAGGGCGCCAAAGATCCATTGCATGCAGAATAGCCAACATTTCCTTTTCATAGATTGATTGGCCCAAATGTTTCTCTGACAATTGTTTTTTGGTAAAGGCCAAATGTCGACCATCTTGCATAAGTACTGCTCCAATTCCTCTCCCAGAAGCATCACATTCCAGGACAAAGGTCTTTGTGAAATCAGGAAGGGCCAGGACTGGAGTGGTGCACATGGTCACCTTCAAGGTTTGAAAGGCCTGATCAACTACAGGAGTCCAAGTGAAAGAATTATTTTTAAGGAGAGTAATGAGAGGTCCTGCAATCTTTCCATAATTCTTAACAAACTTGCGGTAATATATTTTTAAAACGAGAAATCCACGCAAGATTTTGAGAGTCTTTGGGCAAGGTCAATCCTGCATAGCTTCAATATTTTTAGGATCCACCCTCACACCTGCCTTGCCAACAATATGACCCAAGTACTCGACTTCCGAGGTGCCAAAAGCACATTTAGATTGTTTGAGGAAAAGTTGGTGCTGAGAGAGTAGATGTAGAACTTGATCCACATGAGAAAGATGGGATGTCTAGGTTTTACTATAGATGAGAATATCATCAAATAAAACTAAGACAAAATGACAGAGAAAAGGATGGAATACATGATTCATGAAGCTTTGGAAAGTGGAGGGAGCATTACACAAGCCAAAGGGCCTGACCAAAAACTCATAATGGCCCTCATGAGTTTGAAATGCAGTCTTAGGAATGTCTTCCTCGTTCATACGTATCTGGTGGTAGCCATAACAAAGATCAAGTTTAGTAAAGAAATGGGCACTACTCAATTCATCCAAGAGGTCATCAATGACAGGAATGGGAAATTTGTCTTTGATGGTGAGTTTATTGAGGGTGAAAAATTTAGGACACATGCGCCAAGACCCTTCTTTCTTAAGGACCATGACCACAAGAGAAGAGTAGGAGCTCGTACTAGGATGGATAACACCCGTGGTGAGAAATTCTTGAACAATTTTCTCAATTTAATTTTTTTGGGAAAATGGATGACGATAGGGACAAACATTGGGAGGAAGGTTTTCGGGGACAAGGGGAATGGAATGATCATGAACACCATGATAAGGAGGAAGTCCCTTGGGATTGGAAAAAACAACTTGATGTTTGGAGAGGATGGATTGGAGGTCTTGTGGCACATAGGGTGTCTCAGTGGACTGAATGGCATGGAGTTGTGCAATAATGCCAGAATGACCTTTTTTGATGAGCTTTTCCATGCGATGGGAACTGATGATATCC
This sequence comes from Picea sitchensis, assembly GCA_010110895.2. Classification (NCBI taxonomy): domain Eukaryota; kingdom Viridiplantae; phylum Streptophyta; class Pinopsida; order Pinales; family Pinaceae; genus Picea; species Picea sitchensis. The sequence continues at coordinate 3,890 of SNQJ01S0041524.1, forward strand.
GGGGAACCGACGGTGATGCCTTGGAACTTATATTGTTGGCCCTCCTGTTTGAATTGCATGGTTAATTTCTTAAAATCCATGAGAATGGGACCCATAGTCGTTAACCATTCTGCACCCAACACAATGTCACAACTGCCCATGTCGATAGAAAACATATGAGATTTCATGTGGTATTGACCAATTTGGAGACACACATTTTCATAAAGCCCCTCACATTTCATGGACCCACCATTGGCAATCATGATTTGAAAATTATTGACGACACAAATATAGCAATTAGTTTCTTGAGCAATGCAATGATGACTAAAATTATGGGTGCTTCCACTGTCAACAAGGATGATGACCTTTTGATGCTTAATGTAACCAATTAGCTTGAGGGTTTGGGGAGCAGAGAATCCAGTGAGATCATTTAGGAAAATGACCAGTTCAACTTCGAGAGGGTCAGAGGGCGGGGTCATGTCAGTGAGTTCAGGTGACTCGGCCACCGGGTGGGCCTCAACATCATCTTCTGAAACATCCTCGGAGATGGCCATAAAAACCTTTTGTTCCTTACACTTGTGCCCAGTGAAATATTTGTCATTACAATTATAACAAAGGACTTTGATTTGGCATTCAACCATTTCTGCCCTAGTCAATTTTTGGATCTTTAGTGGAGTGGAAGGAGGAATGGGAGTGACTGGTTTAGGGAGAGGAATAAAGAAGGCTTTTCGGGTTTGAGAAGAGGAAACCTGTTTTTCTTCCTTATCTCTTTTAGTAGATTCCACCCAACTTTGAGGCCGAGCCATGAGGACATGGGCACGAATCTCATCCTTGAGGCCAATGATAAAACATTCTCGGAAAAAAGCATCATACATGCCTTCTGTACGAAAATCCAATCGCTCAAAAGAAGCTATAAAGTATTCCACTATGCCATATTGTTTCAACTTTGTAAAATGACCTAAATGGTTGGTGTCAGTGTCAAAGTGTTCATAAATATCTTCCACATACCCTTGGTGAACATTTTTTCTCCATTGCCACCATTTCTAACGTTCTTGATCTAGATGGAGAACACCATACCAGAGTTTGGCCAACTCATATGTAATGCCATACAAAGAGAAATAATGTTCCATATGAGTTACCTAGCCAGTGGGATCTGAGCCATCAAATTTGTTCACATCCAAACGCGAAAGGCATAGGTCACGCTGAAAGTGATGGGGATGAAAATTCGAGGAATTAGAGGAAGTTTCACCTTCAGAGTGCAAAGGCGAGTCAGAGGAGGGAAGATCTGCAGGGATATTCAGCTTGGTGCAGATCATGCTAGTGAAGGATGCAAGCTGGGTAGCGAGGTCCTGTTTGATGGTTTCCATTTTGGCGTCTATGGAGGAATGCATGTTTTTATTGATGGTGGCAAAACTACACCGAGTTGCCTCACTTCCTGTTGGGTCTCTGTGAAATTAGAGGAAAAGGAATTGAAGCGAGCTTCCAAGTCTTGGCTACGAGTGTGGGCATGATGAAGAGGGAAAACAAAAAGGGACGGGTGGGACCACACAAATAATGGGTTATGGGTAAAGTGTATCATGACAATCAGGGTGACGGGGGGAATCAAATGGGGTAAGGCCCAAATAAGGGTGTTGGAAGGGGTTGGGTCCACGAGAATTTTTTTTTGCTGAAAATGATAAGTGTGACTAGGATAAAGGCGAAGAGAGGAATCCAATGAGATAGGGATCAAATAAGGGTGCCAACAAGATCCAATTTTTTATTTTTTTTTACTCCTGCGGAGTTATACTCCGATATGAAGAATATTGTAGTGTTGAAATGCCCAAATTATTAACAGGAAGAAATGTGTAGTAATTTCGCAACCTGAATGTAGGAGGCATAGTTGCGTGGCAATAGATCTTCTTTGTTCTATTTGTGTTTCCGTCTCAAGGGTTAGGGTATGCAGGGTGTCTACAGAGAAGGATTTTCCATGTGTTATAGCTCTCTGATATACGTGCGATGTCCAACAGTAGTACTCGGCCCAATATCTTAGGGCACCAACTAAGGAGGCTAGATCATTCCCTTAACCCTACTAACCGACTACCCATGTACTAGACAATATCTTCCCGAGTGTTGTTCTTGGTGGAACTATAGCAGTCAGGTGATCGATCAGTTTATCTATGGAGGGCTTCAGAAGATCTAGGTTGATCTGTATACAGGTGTTGTTTGATGCACTACCACTCAAAGGGGTACCAATAGGGGTTACAAGGGTTGCCAACAAATGTGTGTTTAAGTACCAATTGTATTTCCTGCGTGTATGACTCCCTAACCACGGGTTTATGCGTGTAATGACAAATCTTTGTAGCTTTAACACATCGGAATATGTCTCTACCCCGAAAAAAATTAACCCACAATTTTCTGCCAAGGAAAGTGCTCTGATTCCACTTGTAGTATTTCAGATATAAAATAGTATGCAGAACATGAATATTTTAGCTAGAAATGCCAGAACAACAATGATACAACCAGAATAATGCCATAAAGAGAACCTTGATTAATGATAGCAATGTTCACTTGCCTCTTCGAGGGGGAAACCTCCAGCAGAGCAGAGCTCTATTACAATAATATCCAAGACAAAACTTCTCATACCCTCTACTCTTGTTTATACTAAATCTTTCTGTCGAAAAGAACAATCTAGAGGAAGATCCTTCTATAAGCGGAAGCTTCTATTACGTCTTCTTATATTTGACTTATTCTTCCTTATTGATATGCCTTATTAATATTGGCCTTTATTACATGGAAATATATTATTCTACCTACGTGAGGGGTTAGGGTTAGGTCACTATCTAAGTATGACTACCTTTTCCTCCCATGATCTTTTGGGACCCCCATACCTTAAAATTAATTAGGACTACACAAAGGAAATTTAACCATAAACCATAACCAACGAATGACATGTATGACTTTTCTTGAATTTGTGTTGAATTTGACTTAGAAAAAGGGATTCTATAAAATGTATAGTTTGAGATTAATGACTAGATCCATGTCCAAAAAATAGACTATGAGAAAATCCTATTTAAACACAATGTATACCATGAGTATGGACACTTTGTAAAAGACTACCCTAAGAAGATCCCTCCTCTAGCCTCTTTCATGAAAGAAAACGACTTTACATTTTTTTATCATCCCATAGGAAGAAGACAAAATCTATTGTTTTTCTTCATATGAGATATGGCGATATATTATTACAATGACGAGTGTTCCATATATAGGGAACATATGGTGACCATACATGAAAGGATGTGTCCCTTGGATAATCAATAACTATTTATTATTATCATTTACTTATTATATATAGTATTTAATAATCAATAATTATATTATTAATTATTAATATAAGAGAATGTCTTCCCGATGTTGTCCAAACATCAACACTCCCTCTCAATGAGGGAGACATTCTGCATCATGCCAAGGTTGTCTCTAAAGTATACAAACTTCACCCTAGACTCATGACACTTGTTTTTCAGTCTTGGGAGACATCTCTCTCCCACCTGAATCGAGGAGAAACTCCTTCTACGACTATCCCTTTTGAGCCAATTGACTCTCTCTGAGATCAGTGTCACTCTAGGTCTGCATGTAATAGCATATGACATCTTGAGTCTTTATCATTCCTTGTCAAATCACCATGACTAGGACAAAGACCACACCAGGATATTTCACCATAGGTACACACCTATGAGTGAATGTCAGCCTGATGCTAAATGACATGTGGAAAGCACTTCAAGCACCTCGAGTCCATATTATTCCTTGTCATGATCAAGGAAGGACTACGCATGGGTCCATTTACCACAAGTTCACCTTTATGATAAATGTATCCTATCCCCCTTGGTTTGCAGCCCAATCTAGGAGAAGGTTCACCCGATGTTGAAACATCAACACTCCCTCTTAGCCAAGGAGGTATCTTTCCACAATAGTACACAACTACTATCCAGTGGTACACAACCACTGCTAGTAGCACACAACTACTATCTAGTGAAACATAGTCACTTCCAGTGGTACACAACCACTCTAATAGTACACAACTATTGTCCAGAGACACACAATATCTGACAGTGGTACACAACCATTGTAGTAGCGTACACAACCATTGTAGTAGTACACAACTACTATCCAGAGACACACAGTCTCCACCAGTGGTACACAACCATTGTAGTAGTGTACACAACTACTATCCAGAGACACACAGTGTCCGATAGTGGTACATAACCATTGTAGTGGAAAAAGGTTTGTCACACGTGGCACTCCCATGTGAAATTCTAGAGGCTACTCCCTCTAGAAAGACTAGGGTCAACTCCCCATAGTGTTTGATGTCAAGGTAAAATCCTTTGACATGTCCTCATGTGCTCTCCACAAGGGATGTTGGGCTATAAGCCCAAACCTACTTATCCCTTCTCGGACAAGTGTCCCACTTATCCCTTCTCAAATAAGTGTCCTCACAGGTCAACTCAACTCAATTCACATAGGAGTACGATCTAGAGAATGTCTGTCACACATGGAACTCCCATGTGGACTTCTAGATGCTACTCCCTCTAGAAACACTGGGGTCAACTCCCCATAGTTTGTGGCGTCAAGGTCAACTCCCTTGACATGTCCTCATGTGCTCTCCACATGGGACGTGTCCTCATGTGCTCTCCATAAGGGACATTGGGCTATCCCTTCTTGGATTAGTGTCCTCACAGATCAACATTCTTATCCCTTCTCAGATAAGCGCAAACCCACTTATCCCTTCTAGGATAAGTGTCCCACTTATCCCTTCTCAGATAAGTGTCCTCACTAATCAACTCAACTCAGTCACAAAGGAGTACGATTTGTAGAATGTCTCAGGAGGCTACAAACATCAACACTCCCTCTCAATGAGGGAGGCATTCTTTTCCACACCAATTTTGTAACATAAGTACTCGAACTTCATCCTGGTTTGGTAAGAACATCAACAACTTTCTCATCTGTAGGAAGGTACTACACCAGTACTTCCTTACTCTACACCATGTCTCAGAATAACAGTGGAATCCAACACATGTCCAAATAAATCTACAAGGAGCTTGTGAATCCACACTGCTTCATAGATTGCCACACTCAATGCAATGTACTATGCTTCTACAATGCTCAAGGCCACATAAGTTTGTTTCTTGCTACTCCAAGAAACCATGGTAGATCCCAAAGTGAAGCAACACCTAGATGTGCTCTTCCTTTCCATTGCGCTCCCTGCCCAATCAGAGTCAGTATATCCCTGCAATCTCATGTCAATATTGGAAGTATATCTCAGATCATGTCCAACTGGGCCTTGCAGGTATCTCAACACATGCTTCACAATAATCCAGTGTGTCTGTCTCCATTGACTCATAAACTGGCTGTGTACTCACTGCATAACAAATATATGGTTTGGTGTTAACCAAATACATCAATGATCCAATCAACTGTCTGTACAGAGTCGGATCAATTTCGTCAGAATCGGAAGAAGACACACTTAGTTTCTTGAAATTTGTCACCATTGGTGTAGCCACATGCTTCAAGTTCAACATCCCAAACTTCTTCAATATCTCAACTATGTACTTCCCTTGACTCATGAAGATCTCATCAGTTATCTCCCATACCTCTAGTCCCAAGTAGTGCATCATACCAAGGTCCTTCATTTCAAACTCAAAGTCCAATGCATACTTGCATTCAACAATAAGGCTCTCTGTACCGGTGAGGAATAAATAATCAACATAGAGGACCAAAATCAGGTACTCACCATTAACAGTCTTGTAGTATAGGCCGGGATCAACAACTCTTTTGTTGAAGCCCAAAATCATCAGGTGTTCATCAATCCTCGTATACCAAGATCGAGGTGGTTTCTTGAGTCCATACAAGGCCTTCTTCAACCTGCACACATGAGACTCCTTCTCATGTATCACAAAACCATCTAGTTGCTCGATGTTTACTTCTTCCTCAATCTCTCCATTGAGAAAGGTTGTATTTACATCCATATGATGTACTCTCCAACCCATGGATGTTGCAAGGGAAATAATCATTCGGATAGAAGTGTATCGAGCAACAAGAGAAAATGTCTCATCATAATATATTCCCTCCACTTGAGAGAATCCTCTAGCAACAAATCTCATTTTGTGCCTCTTGATGTTCCCATCAACTATGTGTTTGATCTTGTAGATCCATTTGGAAGTCACTACAAACTTCCCCTCAGTTCTCAGAACAATATCCCACACATCATTCTTCATGATGGATTGATACTCCTCCATCATGACACCTCTCCATACTGGATGACTAGTTGCATCCTCATAACATGAAGGCTCAAAATGAATGATGTGGCTCATAGTTGTGGCATAGAACGATTATCTCTGAGGTCTCTTTCTCTCTCGGAAGGTACCACCTCCCTCTCTGGGAGTGCCTCTACATACAATGGAGCTGTTGCCATGCTTGCTCCCTCAACATCTCATGGCTCGACTCATGTACCGGGACTGCTACAACTTCTCTCTCTAAGTCTCATACTGTATCTTCCTCCATCACATGGGCCACCACCATAGCTTGCTTTCATAGTCACTGGAAATGTCTTTGCTATTTGGTATGGTCCCTTCCTGGGAGGTACATTTCTCCTAGAGACTTCTTGTCTCTGAGCATCATGTCTAGCAATGTCTCTCCTTTCCCTACATGTCTACCTCCTGCGACCGTCATTATGGCTCCTTCTTAGAGCTATTACCTATGACCTTCTCGGAACAAGAAACACGAACAACAAAAAGCATCTCCTAGAGGAGATTAATTTATCTTGTGCACAACTATATACAGTGACCCTCCAAATAATGCCTTCTACTATGACCAACACACATCCATCATATACTCAATGTCATACGACTACCAACACACATCCATCATATACTCAATGTCATATGACTACCAACACACATCCAACATATACTCGATGTCATACGGCTACCAACACACATCCAACATATACTCAATGTCATACGACTACCAACACACATCCATCATATACTCGATGTCATACAACTAACCATGTTGATTTTCTAGTGTTAAATTAAACAAGAACAATTTTCTGCAAGTGGTAATTACTTCCAATGATATATGATATTACTTTAGTAAACACTAGAACATCACTAAGTAACTTGGAAAATTTCAACTTCTTAGAAACTTCGATCTCTTCCTTAGATCACTTCCCATGTGTGAGAGAGAAAAAATATGTGTCTATTGTTGTCTCTTTCGAGTGTCTTTTTATAGTAATATTAGATTGATCCAAAAAGACATGTCTCTTTGAAAATTAAATTTTATATCTTATAAATAGTTGGAGAATACCTCCCGTAACTACCCAAAGATTAATTTGGTTATAATCCATCCACATAGTATTTGACTTTGTTAAATTGTTCCTTCACAATTCATGTGATTCTTTGCATAAATATAGGTAGAAGTAGATATGGAGTACATTCCTCATATTTAGGTAATTAGACATTTTTACTAGAAATTACTGCGCACCATAATTTATGGAATTCTTTCTATAATTTAACTAGGAGTAAAAAGTAAATATGTTGTACATATAGATTGTAACAACCCCATAAATTTAACACTCCCAACATTTTACTCTACTCTCATTTTCCTAGGCCCTCCCGTGAAGAAGTCAAGCCTAGTCTCGCTTTGATACCATGTTGTTTTTCTTCATATGAAATATGATCGATCTATTATTACAAGGATACGTCCCTTGGATAATCAATAACTATTTATTATTATCATTTACTTATTATATATAGTATTTAATAATCAATAATTATATTATTAATTATTAAACTAAGAGAATGTTTTCCCGATGTTGTCCAAATATCAACAAAATCGTCATCAACAACAATCAACTCCAAACCAAGAATAAATCCAACAAAAAAATAGATAACTTTCATAGGAGGAGTAGGCAATATAAAATAGTTTTGTCATCATAGAACATCGAGAAGAGAAGGAAAAACTAGAAAATAAAATAAAGAGTATCTCCCACTTTCGAGGAAAGTGGGAAGGAGGAAGAGAAACAAGGAGACAAATGACTAGTAAGGATCCCTTCCTTGCCCGGAAGCATCTCACGTGGGACCCCTCTAGAAAACTTATCTCAAGGGGCAAATTTAAGAATAGCCTCAAGAATAAGAAATCAAATTCACAACCCTTGTTATGGCCACCCTTATCTCCAAAAGTAGATCGATGTAAATCAACTAGAAACTAAGCAAAGGTATTCAAGGAAGAAGAGGTAGATGAAATCAATGCTTTCAATTTAATTATATGATATTTCTCTTATTTTATTTAGCCCAAAGAATGAAATGCATGTACTATAGTCCCAAAGAGAATATGTAAAGGTATTATTTTTGTTGCTCAAGAGAGGTTGAAAGTTTAGATCTCTCTCACTCGTGCTAAATGTGAGTTTGTACTTCACTTATTAAAATGGTTATTACAAAGCTTTCTATCGTTATCTACCAATAATCCATGAAGACTATTATCCATGCTTATGTAGATCTTAGATATTTTAAAACTAAAATAACGAAAATTCTATACAA
>SNQJ01S0041524.1:30413-43252 GCA_010110895.2 Picea sitchensis
CATGATCTAGTCATGATCTAGTCTATATATCTATGTTGATGCTACCGGGTGAATGGTATGTTTTGTGCTCAAGACCATTACCTTTAATACCTCCCTAGCTAGGAGGGAGTGTTGATATTATGGTAGCTGCGGAAGATATTTACCTCCACGTGTAAACTTGATGAGAATAGAATACTCCGGGAAGCAAGAAGAAACCCTAATGAGCTGACAATTAACCCTAGAAGACTTGTTGGCTCAAGAAGATAATTTATATTAGGTTACTAGCCTCCAAGAGAATAAGTCAACCATAAATAATAATATATACTGAACAGATAGATACCCAGAAGGAGAAGTCGGCCCAGGCAGTTAGCCATAATTAGTATAAATACAGGAGGCCAGTTCTCATTCTGACAGGCAGTCTCATAATTGCAGACCAACAACTTGTGTGCACTGCAGTGCCCAGTCTTGTGCGTAGGTTTGAGGAGAGATGCCATTGCAGCTGTTGTAGATAGCAGATCACATTTGGCTTGGACTATCTCTTGGTTAGGGTTTGGACTATCTGATCAACTCTTGTTGATGCACTATCCTTTGGGAAAGGTGCGCTACCCTTTGTTTGGCTATCTAGCCTAGGTTTTTCTTCCAAAATGATTCTCTGTTAAGGTCAAGGTGCTTGGAGGGTGGCTTCGGCCTATGGTTGGGTGACAAGGGTATTTTCAATGGTAAAACGAGCACAATCTTTCATATTCTAACAGGTAATGCCACCCCAACATACATATAATATATAATATTGAAATAAAGAAATCAACAGTGTGAGTGTGAAAACAAACTAACATGCAATGCAAATGGTATAATACACGAATGCAAAAATGCCTACCTACTTACCTGCACTTACCTGTCATGTTGTTGGTGGATAGTAACGCTTGATGTGTAAAGCGTTTACTGGCAGCCTTAGAACCTCTCCCTCTATGGTGCCCAGGATGAAAGAGTTCGTACCTGCATGACTCATGATTTTATAAGGACTTGCCCATAAACTATCCATCTTTTTGTGCATGCCAAGTTTCTCCTTTATCTTATCCCACAGTAGTATGAGATCTCCCTTAGTGAAGTCTCTTTCCTTTTCTTTGTGATCAAAAGTATTCTTTATCTTCTCCTGGTTACTTCCCATCTGACCAAGGGCATTGCTTCTAGATTCATCTAACTCTATCAGTTGGTTGATTCACCCTTGGATTGCTTCTTGATCTGTAGCATACTATTGAGCAAAACGAAGGATGGGAATTTGGAGGTTCACAGGAATTTTCGCTTCTAGTCCATACACCAACTCAAAAGGAGTCTTTATTTTCGAGGTCTTTGTTGTTATTCGAGCTGCCTGTAAGGCATACTTAATTTTTATCTCCCAAGATTTCTTATTCTCCCCCATAACATTCTTGATAATATTCATAAGGTTTTTATTGCTGGACTCTACTAATCCATTCCCTTGTGGATAATAGTTGGAGGAATGGGATAGGACAATGCCATACTTGAAACAAAATTCCACTAGTGCGTGTGAGCTAAAAGCTTTGGCATTGTCTGTCGTAATTTTGGAAGGGACGTCGAACCTGGTTATGATCTGGTCTTCTGAAAAGTTCATGAGTACTTCTTCGATGGCTTTCTTTGTGGGGATGGAATCGACCCATCTAGTAAAATAATCTGTAGTTGTTAGGATCCACCGGTATCCATTGCTCGAATTATCCTTAAACTCCCCAATGAAATCTAAACCCCATTGCTGAAAAGATGCTTCTACTATCACGGGTTTTAGGGGTTGTGCTGGGAGCTTTGGTTTACCAGAAAAGTATTGGCAGGGCTGACAAGATCGGACATGTCAGTGAGTATCAGAAAAGAGTGTTGGCCAATAATATCCAACCCTCAGGATCTTGTGGGCAGTAGTATGAGCTGCGAAATTCCCTCCACAGTATCCGTAGTGCAATTCCTCCAATAATTTCTTTGTTTCTTCTTGGTTAACACATCTAAGGAGCACCCCATCAGGATTTTTCCAACCCAGACCATCTTCGGTCAGACAATATTTCATAGCCTTCAGTCTCAAAGCCCTTCTTTTGTAATCAACTAGGTGATCGGGGAAAGATAAGTTCTTAAGGTAATAAACAATATCAGAGTACCACTCATCATGCTCTAGTTCATTGACCACTGCATTTATCTGTTCACTCTCCCCCATCTGTATGGCTTATTGGTTTCTCTCGATTAGAATTTGGGCCAAACCTTGTCCCTTTATTATTTTGGCGGGTTTATTTTTAAGTCATACTCTTGGATTTTGGAAACCCACTTTCCCCTAGTACCCATGCAATCTTGCTACGATAAAACATCTTTTACTGTTGGGTATGGGACTTAAGCCTTAATTTTATTGTATCCAATGTAGTTTCTAAAGTGCTTAAGGGATTTTACCAAGGCATATGCTTGCTTCTCAGTAATTGAGTAGTTCAATTTTGAGTCTCTAAGGACTTTGCTCATAAAATCTACAGGGTGTTCATAATCATCAACGTCCTTTTGCATTAAAACACCTGCTATGGTATCCTGGGAGGAAAATGAGAATATTATGAAATTTCGTGAATAATCATGGATGATCAAGATGGGGGCTTGGGAGATAGCATCCTTTATATCCACGAAAGACTTGATAGATTTATCATCCCATCTGAAGGCAACGTCCTTTTTTAGCAAAGCACTCATGGGTTTTATCCTTTCGACAAAGTTTGGGACAAATCTTCTAATGAAGTTGATCTTTCTGAAAAAGGATTGTAAAGATTTTTTTTTGATTAGGGGACATACATCTTTTATTGATTGGACCCTTTCAGGGTCTATGGAGACCCCCCCTTTTGAAGCCACATGACCCAAAAGTTTTCCCTCATCGATCCCAAAAACAAACTTCTTGGGATTTAGCGAGACACCATACTTCCCACATCGCTCAAAAATAATCTTGAGGTGTGAAAGGTGGTGTTTCCTATTCTTTGATACAACCATGAGATCATCCTGGTAAATCTCTATGATTTTTTGTATAAGATCCCTAAATGCAAATTCCATTTCTCTTTGGAAGGTAGAACTGACGTTCATAAGACCAAATGGAATTCTCAAGTACATAAAGGTTCCCCATGGTGTAGTAAACGTTGTTTTAAGCTGGTCTTCCCTTTTGAGCAAGACTTGGTTGTATTCAGAAAATTCATCCAACATGGACATCATCCTTGCCCCTGTAACCCTTTGTAATAGATGTTCCATGTTCGGGAGGGGGTAGTTGTCTTTCGGGGATAACTGGTTAAGGTTACAAAAATCCACATAGAGACGTATCTCACCGGTTTTCTTTCGAACAACTACCAAATTTGACATCCAAGAGGAATATTTGATGGGAGCTATGATACCAGTGCCAACCATCTTTTGAAGCTCCTTCTGTATTTGGCTTGCTAACTTTGGATTGATATGCCTCAACTTTTGTCGGAAAGGTTTGGCTCCTTCTACTAGGGGTATGGTGTGTTGGATGACATCTCCCCTATATGCCTTTAACTCATCGTAATTCTAAGAGAAGGTATCTTTGAATTCTCTTATGAGGCCCGAGATTTCTGCACTTTCCTTTTCAGTGGTTCCCTTCCCTATTTTGACCATCCTTGGATTGATTTTCGTATCGATGTTGAATTCTAGGGCTTCATCTGCTTGTTTGCTAGGCTTCTTTCTTCTGAAGACATCATGTCCGTCAAAGAGATTTTCCAAAGGGATGCAACCCTTGGGCAAGGTGTTGTTTTGAAGGTTTATGACCTCTACGTTCATGGAGTTAGCCAGGAAGTTTATCTGTGAATCGATGAAATCTTTGTTGTTTTCCATAAACCTGATGATCTGGTCATCATCTTCAAAAACTTGCCAATGCTCCAAGTTATCGGGTGTTGGCGTCCATGCTATCACTTTGACTTGAACCTCTTCTGTCTAGACTAACTCCTAGGGAAGCCAAGGGGGGTAGACCCTAGTTACTAGATTAGATTAATGTTTATGTTCTAGGAGTTGGTTTTAATTGGTTAAATGGTCAGGGGGAATCTAGCCTATGATGTTAAGCAGCAAATGCAAGATGCAATTATCTAAGTATGAAAGTCAGACCTTTTCCTAGGGCAAGTAAGACTAGTGCCTAAGATTTGGAAAGGGGTCAACTAAGTTAAGGGGATGTTCGTTACAAGATAATTACAAGTTACAAAGATTACAAAAAGATAGATACAACTAGATACAAAAGAATATGTCAGATATATAAAGCTAGCTAATCTAGATACAAGATATACAATATACTAACAAGTGCTTGAAATGTGCAGGAAAAAAGATATTCAAAGATGAGAGATAATAAACACATCAAGCCAAACATGCTCACAATAGATAGAACTCTGTTGGATTGCTTATCAATGGCCAAAAGACGCAAAGCACTCAAGACCCAATCAAGAGAATGCCTCCAGGTGGATGTGCACTTCTTGAAGGATCACACCATAGATATAGGGATACAAGAGATGAAATTCTTGGAAGATGAAGTATTCCAGATACGAGATATAACCACTTAAGCAATAATTCTACAACACATAAAAGATAACTTGCATATGAATGTAAAGAGAATGAGATCAATGAGCTTGCAAGTGTGTAGTTGTATTGCATACATTGTGGACTAAGGATTAACTTAAGTGATCAGTGTGAGATTAATCTTAGCCCTATCTAGGTGTCAACCCAAAAAATCTCCTCCCCCAGTTACCAAGTGACTGCTGGATGCTCAAGAAGTGAGACAACGAGATCTACCCTAGCTTCACAGGTCAACCCTAAGATCAGAGTACTCCCGGAAAAGATGCAATGCATCGTGAGACCGTCCCTGGCCTAGCACCTTTCGTTGCCTTCCTCCGAACCCGTTTTAAATGGCGAAGATGGTGATTTATGGTGTCCTATTAAGTCTAATTAATTAATTTTAGACCTATGAGCTAAGTATTGCGATGTGTGTTTGAGTGCTTGTAGCTAGCTCAAATGAAGTTGCCAAAGTATTGAAACCAAAAGATATGAAGGTTGAAGTCCTTAATCAGTGAAGTTGCCAAAAAGAATTCTTAAGTGTTGAGTTATTGCATGTGAGTATTAAGAACTGAAAGTGATGATTGTGAAGGCTGAAGCCTTTAAAGACAAGATTGCAAGTTAAAGTCTGAAGTGAGATTATTACGTGTGAAATGTAAAAGACTGAAAAATAACTTGCGAAATGGAAAGCGATGAATTAAGCCTTTAAGATATCATTGTTTGCATGCATGTGTTAAGATAAAATGCTGAAACAATAAATGAGTTGTATGGAAAGTAAATTATGAAGGCAAATATCAACTATGCCTCCACGGGCTCTAATCTAGCAATTAAGTGTGAGATCTACTCTAGATTATTTTAGCTTTAAGCATGCATGTTGAAATCACTACTAATCTAGCTAAACTAAGGAAGGGAAGATAGAAAAGAAAACTAATCTAAACTTACAAAGTAAAGACTGAAGGAAAGGAAGGCAAGCCGCTTGGGTACAACTCCTTTGGGATTGCGTTTACAATATTTTAGAGAGAAGAGAAAGGAGAGAAATTGTTACTACTTCAAGGAGTTATTTTGAGGGTGTGTTGGGCTTGAAATTAGGCAGCATGCCCTCTTGTACTGGCGAGAATATGCAAAAATCAGCAAGCTATTGCTTGCTGATTTGAGCTGCAACACATTCAAAAAATGTTATGAAATTTTTGTTTTTAGGCATAAATTTCGTACATATGTAAACCAGAATTTTATATGATTAAATCGACCAATCTAAGCACATTATCCACTAAAATTTGAATATGAAAGAATGAGGAATAAGAACAAAAAATTTCTTTCGAAATGTAAGCGAAGATGATGGTAGATTCATCCTTGAAGCTATCCCAACAACTTCATAGAGGTGATCTGCAAAACTTAAACCAAAAGTGAGATGGAACAAAAGATAATATCCTGCATGCATAGACAATACAACATAGTTTCTATTATATAAACATGCACAAAATATATAGATGAGCAATTACATTATTGCCTCACCTAGCATAGTAAACTAATTTACTTAAGCAACTATTGATGAAAACACATAAAGATTTAAAAATGATATCACCTCACAATAAGTGACACATCCAGACTAATCTTGAATGCCACAGTTCCTCCAAAGATATTTCTGTATTATTAAATGGGAAGAGGTTGTAGCATCAATGCTACTACAAGCTCTTCAAGAGCCAAAACCAGTGAAGCAATGTGAAAGTAATGAGAGAGAGAAGGGGGGATGGGGAGAATTCGGTAGCATAACAATACTGTGAAGAATGATAAAAAATGAGGGAGTGAGAGGCCTCTTAAATAGCCTTGAGGGACCAAGATACCCCTCTTGGATCTTCAACACTTGTCAAATATCCAAAGGTGAAGTCAACTCAAAGGAAAAACAAACCAATGAGATGAATGGCTTTTAGGGTGAGGGGAAATGGAAAGAAGAGAGAGTGGAGAGGTGAGTTGACCATGAAAGAGGGACACATTGGTCCAAGGAAGAGACCCACGCATGCATCCAAGGCAAATTCCATCTAAGTATGAGATGTTTCCTTATCCCAATCCAACGTTTCCATCTCAGTCATGAGGGAAAACACAAGTCAACAAGAGGAAAACGTGAGTCTCAAAGGGGAAAGGCGTGAGTCAGCTTGAGTGTGGAGGAGTGTGGGTTGAGTGTGTTGAACACACTCCCCAATTGCACGTGATTGGTGGAGGAAGGGATAAGGAAGGCGTAGGAGAGAAAAGAGGGAGGCCCACACTTTAATTAAAGAGAAAATCCCAGCTTACGTGTGAGGTTTCCAAAAATACGTGAGGTAAAGCGTGAGAGTGAGGGGTACGTGAGGTTTTGAGTGGGAGAGTGTGTGCGAAACACTCCCAATGGGACTTGTATGGGTGAGGAAAGACGTATGAGTGGGAGAGGGGATCCACGACCCATAATTAAGTGAGTTACAAACTTCACGTGGGAGATGGTGGACGTAAGCTAGGAGGAAGGGGATAATTAAAGGGTGAAATAAATTTAAAGTGGGTTTAAGGGGTAGGTAAAGGTTTGGAATAGGTTAGGGTAGTCTCTCTTAACACTGTTTCACTTTTACTTCACCTTATTTGGTCCATCATTACAAAATTGACATTTGCCTATGTCCTGGGTTTGGCAATTAAAATCGTCGTTTTTCGAAAAAACTCCTAAGTGGACAAAAACCTAGCAAAACTTGTCCGATTGAGTTGAAACTTGGTCCATGGTTTAGTGGGTTTCATTATCTTTCTTTTGAGTAGAAATAACCCTATCAAAAATCTCGGGACCTAAGTTTTACATTAATTACCCATAATTAATTAATTAATTAATTCCCAACTTAAAAAAAACCTAGCTAGACTTGACAAAATTCCATGAAATTTCGTGTGCTGTCTTACATGGTCATTTACAACATTCCTAAACACTAGATGCCTAATAATGACTTCATTAGAACACATTTCACCACTTTGGAGGATTTATTGCTAGTGGGAGTGAAAAACTCAAGGGAGATTAACCCGATTGGTTAGGCCACATTAACCTCCTGAGGATAAAAAACACTCAGTGAAAGGAACTCTCCTAATGAATAAATCCTAAGGAAACTGACCTAACATGATCCATGTAGACTTATTACATTATAAACCTATGCAGGGGTGCGGAAATCCCGCTTACAAAACTGTGTGTTGGAGCAAAAAATGCCCTGTAGAACCAAAAAGTCTTCGACATGTTTGCATATGTTGATGCATATCTTCATGGTACATGGATTTGACCCCCTATTTGAAGAGGCGGTCAACATCGGGGATAGAAGGTCTAAAGAGGACTTCCATTTTGCATAGGTCATGGAGCGGTCCCTCACAAGGTTGTAGGATGGAAGCAGAGATATCCAAGGCATCCGCCATATGGTTTTCTTCTCGAGAAATGGCTTCAATTGAAACTATCTTAAAGGATTTTGAGAGGGATTGAGCTAAGTCTCGGTACTTCTTTAAATTTTCAATTTTTGTAGCAAATTTCATCAACACTTGTGATACTATGAGGTCTGAATCTCCTTTCTCCCTTAAGTGGGTGACACCCTTGTCAATTTCTAAGTTGAAGCTTAGGATCAAAGCTTCATATTCGGCAATGTTGTTGGTGCAATGATACTCTAGCCTATATGAATAGTAAAAGGCCACACCAGAAGGTGTTGTTAAGACAATTCCAACACCTGATCCACAAATTGAGTGGGATCCATCGAACTCTAAAGTCCAAATTCCTTTAGTTTCTTCGATAGTGTTGTTTTTTGAATTTCCCCCTTGGTCAAACCAATTACCGATGTTGTTATCAATACATAAGAGTTGGTCACTTGACTCATCAAAGGTTTCAACCATGGAACCTACGAAAGATTCTCTATGGAGGGTGAATAATCCTCCTTCGGGGTGAGGGATGATTGGTTTAGACTCTTGGTCTTGAAAACTTCCAGCTAAATGCTTTATGAGGTCCTTGTGGAGAATGATGCCCAATTGTTTAGGGCATCCACCATGATTACGTTTATATAAAAAGGAGCACTAGGGAAAGAGTAAAAGGGACTTCTAGATCCTTGATGATTCCTTTTGCAAAACCTCCTTTGGTATTTGGTTGTGAAAGGCTCAGACCCAATTGGTGCATGATTTCCTTAGTCATAATGTTAGTTGTAGCATTTGGGTGAAAAACACAATTATGGAGGAGGGAGTTACTGACTTTGAGAGTGATATAAAAAGGTGTGACCTCACCATGCTTTGACCCGATGTCTCCTACTTGGTGGACAAAAATGGGAGCTTATCGAAGAAGGTCATGCTCATATGCTTGTGGCATAGAAGCTTCAATTTCTTCCTTCTTGTGTGGGAAAAGATCTTGGGAAGGTTCCCGAAGAGGAAAACCTTGTACATTGGTATGGGAAGAACTCCATTTCCTTTTGGGAGGCATGAGTTTTACTTCAAAGATTTCCTAGAGTTTAGATTTGGTTTCTGTGATATCCTCATCACTAGATTCATTGTGCAAGAGGTTAAGCTGACAGATGTAGTCTTCGAATTCAAGGTTCCTCTCAATCTGGTAAGCGAAATTTTGTGCTTCTTCTAGGTTTGAGGGTGACCGATATTTGAGGGTAAACTTCAAGACTCCTTCCAATGAGATCAAGTAATGCTCGAGGATAGCCTCTTCTGAATTTAGGTTAGGTCGGACCTTTTTGAGGAGAAGATTGAACCTGTCATTGAAATCCATAATGCCCTCGTTGGAACCCTTGCAAATATCAAGATATTGAGAGTACAAGGGGTTTGCGTTTTCACGATCACACTACCTTATTTTAAAGGACCTTTCCAGTTCTTGAGTGGTTTTTATGCCTCCTTTCGGGTAACGATCAATCCAAGTCTTGGGATCCTTAATAAGAGATCTTGAAAAGAGCCTCATAAAGACATCAGGGTGTTCTTGACTAGCTTGATGAAAGTCGAAAGTGTCACAAAATTGGGCCCAACGTGAATTACCAGAATGTACTCCTCTCCCCGAGAAGAGTGGTAACCAAGAATCGACCCCTTAAGGTAAGTCATGTAAACCACCTTGGATGTTGCTTAGGTCAAAACAACTGAGGGTTCCTGGGTGAGACCACTTGTGGGGATCTATTGGAGGAGTAGGGTTTGTAGGGATGATAATTATTGTAGTAGAGGGGTTTGAGTATTGACGCCCGCTACGGGTTGTCATTTGTGGAGTCATCAGATAATTTACTTGAAACTATAAAAGAATAAGGGAAAACACCCAAGGTGGAGTTGCCAGGTAAGCTTGTATGAATAAGACTATAGAGGCAAGGCTTACCAAAAATGTGTTGTCTGAGGAAGGTTTTGACTCAGTGTTCCCCAACAATGGTGCCAAAATGTTATCGCGTAGTTTGTAGTTAGGATAGTAGATGGATGAAGAGAAATCAAACTGGCGTAACTGGAACCAATCCCACCCAATGTCACCTCAATGGGATGGTTCTTTCTGTTTAGGGAGGTAAGGCCCAGGGGAGACGTCCTTGGTGACCTGGGTTTTGAGAAGGCAAAGGATTGTAAGACAAAGATAAATCCCCCCCCTCACAAGTCACCATCGAGTAGATAGTCCGGCTAATAGCCAATAATAGAGTACAACCCAAAAAAAAGAGATACACCTGCCTGAGACAAAGCAACAAGACACTGATATATGCAATCTTGCTCACTTGGTTAGTACTTCATGTAATAATGACTATCTGATACATAGATAAGCAATTGAAAAGTAAATATTGACGAAGTAAATATTGACGAAGTCAATGTTTATGAAATATCAATGATAATAAATGTCACTTATTCAATAAATGCTGAGAAAACGTGGCATTCAATGTGATAATCAACACTTCATTCAAGTAATTCCCTTAAATCAACCATTCAATTGCGCATAAGTGAAACATTAGCTGCACAATGATGTTTATAGAAAAAGATGATGACAACACTTAGTTAGTAGGGTTAGTCCTAGGCAAGGGTTAGAGTAGTTAGGGTTTCATTCAAAGTATTAAGAGTGGTTTTGATCTTAATACTCACGTGCTAGGTCTTAGATCAATGTGTTTCCTAGGATTAATGGAGTCAAAGGGAGGATGCAGGAGCTGAAGGATCAAGGAAAATAATAAGGCTAAGGACTGGATGATTAAGCCTTGAGGTGTTGCTACAACAAGGCCTCAAGGACAAAAACTTAGGGGAGAGAGACTCACTTTGGTGTAGGGAAACTAGGCCTCGGTGCTCTCTCCTCCTTCCTTAGGTCAATGGAAAAAATTGGCTAGCTTTGAAAAATGGCATAAGACTAAGACAAGAGGGTTTACAAGGCAACATGTTGCTATGGCTAGGCTTCACCAGCAAACCCTAGAAAATCGGCTCATCAAGATGTAGTTGAACTAGGCCCTGATGCATCTCCTTCTTAGCTTAGAAAAGTAAAACGACTAGCAAGAGAAGATGGGGAAAGAGTGTAGCTAAGGCTAAGCTCTTTCTCTCTTCAAATAATGGTTGAAAAGTCTTGACGGGGACATGAGACAAGGACCTACAATGTGTGCTTGTCACCTAGGGTTTATTCAAAAAATTTATAACAATGAATGCAAGAAATAACAATACAACCATTCAATTAAGAAGTTTTGCAAAAATTCACTTACATTTCACCAAGAAACATCATAAAAAACCCTAGTTGTAACACCTTCCATCAAGAAATATGCCAAAAATTCCAAAAAGAGATCCAAAATGCCTTCCTTCAACAAATGCGCCTCACAATTTCAGCCAAAGAACCCAAGTGTAGTGCTAATTTCAGACCTCACTAATGAGTGATTGAAAGATGATCTAAGAAATGAGAGTAAAAACCCTCAATTTATACTGTACCATGACCTAATTTTACATTTTAGGTCATGAAAAGGTTGACAAGGCCAAAATACCAAAAATCATACTGTTTAACATTAAATGCTTAAGATTAAACCCTAATCAAGCTAAAGAGAGACGTCATGCCCCTTTTAGGGTGACATGAGCCCCTTCTAGGGAAAATGCAACATCCTAGAGCAAAACGTTAGCCCTCCTTGGGCTTCTCCAACCTACCACACATGCCAATACTGCCCCAGCTGTCTCCCAAAACGTCCATGCTGCTAGGTGATGTCATGGTCATGAAGGGTGATGTCCTAGGCCTTCCAAGGCCAATGTTCCACTGAAAATGGCACAATCCCCCTAGGTCAAGCTCTGCTAGGGTGCCTCTGGTGGAACGTCCTCCTCTTCTCTGGTGCAAATCCCCTGATCCATCTTTGTCATGTCTCTGCCCCTTGATGGGGTCTCAACATCCATATGATGGGCTCTTTAGCCCCATGGAGGTCCGAACTGATCATCTCCCCATGTGTACCAATCCAAATGGTACCTGTCCGCCGGACATGATCCTGCACATCAACAGTTACACCCTCCATGGGCTCATAAGTCACAGGGATCATAGCAATGTCAATCACATCTCATCATCAATATTATTAAACACGTGCATAAAATCCTTAATACATCAGTTAAAATCTCAAACACATTACACGAGCCTGCAATACAAGTTTGGAGAAAATGACAGGGCGTCCTATTGGGATAGTGTTCACTGGAAAATGAAAGTTTCCAGAAGAGAGCTCATTGGAGCCATGTAAGTGAGTGAGGTGATCAAGGGATGTCCTAGCAAGTGGGTGTAGTGGGAGTAGAGGATGTTGGGTTTTACCTGTGGGTGCCTTTGTAGAAGGTGAGTTGCACCTGTCCCGGATGCAAATCTTTCCAAGTCCAAGCCTTTATTCTTTTACTCTTTATTGCTTTTTATTCAAGAGGTTAATAAGGGGACACTGACCTGGTGTGGTGACCAGTGGTGACAATGTTACCCACGAGTACCTTTGCAGAAATGAGAAGGTTGGCTCGTGATGAGACCCCCTTTCGCTTGGCCATGCAACCAAGAGTCACTACCCTGGCGTGGTAACCATATGGTGGTAATGTCATACTGCTAGGTACCCATGGACCTAATAGGATGGCTCGTGATGAGACCCCCTATCCTCTGATCAGGTCTTGTTTTATTATTTTTACGGGTCCCTCTTGTTTCTTGCTGAGAAGCCTTTTATTGCTTTCTCGGGGATCCCTGGGCGAAGCATCTCGAGGTTTTATTCTTTGGCTTTTATCTTTTACCAGCTTGCTTTTACCTTTTGGGCCTTTAGCCCCTTCTTCCCACGTGATAAGGTGCAATCCTAAAAATAGGTTAACCTAGTGCCCGGACAAGTGGAATGGGATAGGTGAGAGGGAAGCAA
>SNQJ01S0041524.1:47845-67509 GCA_010110895.2 Picea sitchensis
CATTTATCTAATTATCTCTTTCATGTATATGGTATAATCATCTAAATTCATCTTGTTCATTGTAAGCTATTTTCCAAATACTTGGTTTGTATCTTTTCAATTTGTATATCTCAATTGTAACGTAACTCTTGTTGTATCCTATAGGATTATTTGTCTCTTGTATAAGTTGTATTTAATCCTTTTAATTGTATAATCTAATTGACCCCTTGCCCAACCTTAGGCACTAGTCATAGTTGACTTAGGGAAAGGCTTGATTTTCATTCTAACATTTTGCATTTGCATTTCTGCTTGCCATATAGGCTAGCTTCCCCTCACCTTTAACAAACTAAAATTAACTCCTAGAATTCATCTAATAATTCACATAGTAACTAGGGTCTACCCCCCTTGGCTTCCCTAGGAGTAAGCCTAGATGGAAGAGGTTCAAGTCAAAGTGACAGTGTGGGATTTGAACCTAGGTATTGTGCCTCTAAGGACCCACTAAGTGAGCAGGACTTAGCTCACGTTTGCAAGTGTGTATAAGGACGGCCACAAGCTTTATCAAGCCCTTGGTTCTACAGTTCTATACACACCATGTCTTGACAAATCACTTTCCATGTTTTCTTGAAAAATTCACATGACCATCCATGCCTAGAGATATTTCATTCTTTATTTTGGCTAGTGCCTCCCACAGTTCCTCTTCTGCGATTTCAGGTCCAAGATAATCCCTTTCAGTACTCCAAAGTCCAAACTTTAGAAGGGACAACCTGCTGACACAATTGTCTGGCTGCCACAACACCAATGGATACTTAGCAAAACTGCTCTGAAAGTGCAAGCCAAACATGTGTCTGATTTCTGCTAGATCCTCTACCAAAATTCCTTTTGGATTCCTCTAACCCATAATTATTTCAGAGGTATTCTTCTATTTTAGATAATCAAGTAAAATTTAGAAGTCTCATCTCCTTCTTTGATCTAGTGCAACCAAGCGTGAATTCGTTCACCCCTTGCACTATATTCCTCCATGCACCGGAGTAAATGCTCTTCCTTGTTTACCTCTTCCTGTAAGGTAACATTCGAGTCCTTGTTTGACTACTTCAGATTGGACTAATTAAATAGTCCTAACAAAATTTCAATTTGAAGACCATGTTTTTCTTAAAGTGAGACCAGGGAGGCCCTCACTTCATTTAAGAAAGAACCTCAAATAACAACAAAGATTTTATCGTGCTTTGAGAAAGTGCTAGATAGGATGGAACGTCAGACATTTAAACTTGCCTCCCCACCTAATCTAAGAATTCATCCTGTGTTTCACGTTTCTTTACTTTAGAAATATGTTTATGACCCTAATCATGTGGCTAGCTAGACGTAAATAAAAGTGGAGTCCTTACCAAGAAAATCATGAATTTAGAGAACTAGGTAATGGACTAGTGGAAGCACTATTGACCTAAAGAAAGCAGCTATGAACTCCTAAAAGAAAATATAAGGAAACATTTTATCCATGTTTTGGCATAAATCCTTACGATAATGCTCTCACAATTAGGAGCAGAACTCAATGGTTGGCATGGAATTGCAGAAAAGTGAGGATGGAACCAAACCTAAAGACAAAGGAATTTGGTGGCAACTACAAGTAGGGCACTCATAAATCATGGAATTGAGAAAAAGGAAATGCCTTCTCCAAGATAAGAGAGTATTCTTTTAGGAAATCACTGATGGGAGATATAGGATGTACATGATGATTTAAGGATAAAGTTTGATTCTGTGATGGGTCATGGAGAGATGTTAACAAATTGAAATAAATCCCAGAACTATACTGTATAGCTACAGGTATGATAGCCAATGTGCAAAAATCTTCTATATGCTTTAATGGGAAGGAAGAGAATCAAATCAGATGCATTCGTTAGATTTTTCCTTAGTGCATTTACGAACTCTGGGATGGTTTTAAATGTCTAGGGTTCTTCATAAAACAAATGATTATGGTATAAATGATTGGAGATGGTTGTTAGCAAAGGTGGAAAAGAGAATAAATCATTGGTGTAATAGGTGGCTATCAAGAGGTGAAAGATTAGTGCTTGTCAAATCTGTGCTGGAAGCTATCCCTCTTTACTGACATACTCTAGCCTATATTCAAAAGGGAATTCTAGAGAAAATTAGGAAAATAAGCTTCTGGTTTTTATGGTCTAGGAACAAGGAGAAAGAAGGAATTCCATTGGTAAAATGGCAAACAATAACCAAGCCAAAGGAAATGGCTGGACCGGGCCTAAAATAAAAACACATATTCCATTTTGGAAAAGCTCTAGCAGCCAAGAGTGTGTGGAGACTAATATCAAAATATGGCCTCTAATATCAGATTCTCATTCAAAAATATATCGAGCCCAAGTCAGTAGAAGAATAGATTACAAGTCCACCAACAATGCATCCATAATATGGAAAGCGATGACATTAGCCTTCCCTTTGATAGGGAATTGACTAGCATGGAAGGTTGGTAACAAGACAAAGGTGAGGATTGGGATAGATCCTTGGGTGGGCAGTGGCGCTGATTGAAATTTGTCAGAAGCAGTGATAAACTCCCTCCACAGAGAAGGAATTTTCAACATGGCACAAGCACTTGCTCCAGAATTGTTTTCTAAATGGTAGCAGGATTGGAAGAAGGTTGAGCAGATAGGACTAGAAGACCAGGGCAAGATCCAGTGGGATGCATACATAAATAAACCAAAAGTGTGTCATGTTCATATTAAAGAATCTTATGATTAACTCGTCTGGACTGAAAACCCAATCTTGGGGATTTACACTCCAAAGACAGGATACAAAGCAATGTATACCTCAGACAGACTAATTTAGTGGTGGAATAATATTTGGAAAAATCAGATCCCCTCTAAAGACCAGAATAGTCATGTGGTTGGAAATCATGAATAAATGGGGGCCAAGCAGAGTATCCTATGTAAAGGGGAAGAAGAGAAAATATAGGCCACTTATTAATATCTTGCCCCTACTCAGGATAAGTCTGAACTGAAATGGATATTTTGATAAGGTTAAAGGATTGTTGGCAATGATCTTCAATGGAAGAGTGTCTTAAAAAGTGGCAGCAAAAACCAGAACTCAAAGAATTCAAAGGCCTCCCCATTAATAGTTTGATGGAGCATCTGGCTAGCCAATAATGCTAGAATTTTCAAAGGTATATTCCACTTTTTCAATGTGCCCTCCAAGCAAGTCAATATTTTCACATTTTAAACATGTATAACCAACCCCTTCTCAGAGATAGTTGATTCATGCTCCTGCAGTCAAATCTGTAGCATGGGAGTACTTTTATGGAGCTATTCAAGGTACCCCCCCCAAAAAGTGAAGCCGGATGTGTCATCTTTCTAAATGATTCTCACTGCATCAGATTTAAAGCCAGTTTAGGGAAGGGATCAAATTACTATGCAGAACTCCATGCCCTAAAGGCTGAAACTACTCCTGAAAGTGGCAGCCCACAATGGCATCTCAAAATACAAGTGTTTGGTGACACATTGATAGTAATTAAGTGGATGAATGTCAAGAGCAGAATGACAAACCTGGTTCTGGGTCCAATATTTTGTGAAATCAAAGATTCCTTGACTGTTTTTAACTCAGAATGCCTTGAAAATTTCTACAGAGAATTTAATGGAGAAGAAGACTCCTTGTCAAAGGAAGGATTACAGCTGGTTGATTGTACAGGGATATGCAGAGAAATCAAAGATGATAATATCCTACAGGAACACCCATTCTCCATCCTCCAATGAGGATTCCCTTGACAGCTAGATTTCTGAAAATGAACAGGTTGATTCTAGAAAATATTTCTGATATTTAGAGATGATACATGCCACTATGATACAGTTCTATGTTTTTACAGTCTTACTGAAGAATGTATATTTTCTTCTTTTTTTGAAATTTTCTGAACAATTTATGACCATATATCTCTTGGGGAGCAATTTTTGTTAAAGCATAATGCTATTGACAGTATATGACAGCCGCACATGCCTAGGTTTCATTTTATTTTTAATTTTTGGAAGAGAAAAATCTGATGACGACTCTTTCATAATGTTGTAAGCATCTACAGAATGCATCTTTCTTTCAACTAGAATGAAATATATGATTTCTTTTACAAGGAAAAAAAAGGATAAGTTTGATCCAAAATATAAAGATTAGTTTTTCATGGCATGAATGTTATTCTAGGACAATAAGAAGGATAATTACTAATTGCCTAAAGTTATTCAGAGATGATACATGCCACTACAATACTGGCAGCCCACAATGGCATCTCAAAAATACCAGTGTTTGGTTACTCATTGATAGTAGTCAAGTGGATGAATGTCCAGAAAAGAATGAAAAACCTCATTCTGAGTCCAATATTTGATGAAATCACCGTGCTTTGAACATGTATACAGAGAATTTAACGGAGAAGCAGACTCCTTGTCAAAGGTAGGACTACAATTGGTTGATGGTACAGGGATATGGAGAGAAATCAAGGATGATAATATCATACAGGAACACCCATTCTCCATCCTCAAATGAGGATTCCCTTGACAACAATATTTCCGATGTTTAAAGATGATACAGTTCTCTGTTTTTACAGTATCACTGAAGAATGTACATTTTCTATTTTTTGAAATTTTCTTAGCAGTTTATGAGCATATATCCCTTAGGGAGCAATTTTTGTTAAAGCATAATGCTGTTGACAGTATATGATAGCCACACAAGCCTAGGTTTGATTTTATTTTTTTATTTTTGGAGTAAAATCTGATTATGACTCTTTCATAATGTTGTAGGCATCTATATAATGCATCTTTCTTTCGACTAGAATGAAATATACGATTATTTTCCGGGGAAAAAAAGGATAAGTTGATCAAAATTAGCAAAGATTAGTTTTTTCCTTTTTCGTGGCATAAATGCTATTCTAGGATAATAAGTAGGATAACTATTAATCGCCTAAAGATATTTAGAGATGATACAGACTAGTCCACTACATTACAGTTCTCTGTTTTTACAGTCTTAATGAAGAATGTATATTTTCTTTTTTTATTTATTTTCTGAACAGTTTATGAGCATATATCCCTTGGGGAGAAATTTTTGTTAAAGCATAATAAGTTGACAGCATATGAATGTTGTAAGCATCTACATAATGTATCTATCTTTCCACTAGAATAAAATATACGATATGTTTTCCAGGGGAGAAAAAATGATAAGTTTGATCAAAATTAGAAAAGATAGATTACTTTCTTGTAGCATGGATGCTATCCTAGGGCAATAAGAAGGACAATTATTGATTACCTAAAGATAGACCCTAAATAAAATTAGGGAATATTTATAATTAGCATGATGCTTTTATTGGAAAAATTCTAAAAGAAACACCTTATCAACATACAAAGATACACACATGGATGCCTTATAAGAGGATCCATGGGGGATTATGAAGGTAACATTGGAAGAATGGGAAGATGGAGCAACAAAGGTTTTGGTAATGAAAATAATTATAGTGACTATTATTTGCACTACTGAATCCACGATTTGGAATTAACAATCTCTATTATTTTCATAGTGACGAATTTACTTGTAAAGTGGAATTCATTTGTTGCAAATAGTGGATAAATTGTAGTATGTAAGTTGTTGCTTCTTATGTGAAGGCCAACATGTAAAAACTATAAGCCAATTTTGGCAAGTGTAAGGTTGATGTCATTAGATACAATTTCAGTGCAGGAAGTACAGGAGGCCATGATCTCATAATTTGCAAGAATTTATAGTTTGGCACACATAAATGGTGGGCTAAGTGATCACTCACCATTAAATTTCTCACTCACCTAAATTGCCTCATGCCAACTCCATAATGAGTGATTAAGTGGTCTAAGTGCTCACTCACTCATGCCAAACAGTAAACTAGGGCTGTTATCACTGAATAATTTTACACTGAAATTATGACAAAAAATTATGGCGTAAGCACAAAGATCAGAGAGAAAACATCCATGCACAAGAGACACAAATTTAGGTGAGTGAGCACTTAGCCCACTCACTCACTCACTCACTCACCATTAAATTTCTCACTCACCTAAAGTGCTCACCCCTTCTAAAATCAACATTAAATTAGAATTGTTTATTCCTCCAAGTGGGTGCCAAGTCCCAACAATAACAATTCCAAGCCCTAGATCTACATAAAAGGCGTTTTCACAAAATAAAAATGCAATGTGAATGCCAACAAATATACCCACATGCCCGACACCAAGGCCAATGTGAGAATAACTCCCCGAAGCTACAAAAACATCAACACTAAGTACACAAATTGCAGTTGTTCAGTTTAATTAGTGTCAATTGAATCTAATTGTTTGCATAGTAGATGGGATGTGGGGCAACTAAGTTGAGGAGCATCGCATGTGAGCCATGGAAATGTGAGATGATGAGTGTTTCATGTTAGTTGAGAAGCATTGCACGATAACTGAGGAAAAATATTTAATGATAGAAAACATGGAATCAATAATGATATATTCAAGGGACCTAGTCGCAACTTACTAGTGTCTTGGTCAAGATGTCATAGTAATTGTGTGGACTAGTCATTTTGAGGAAGGAGGTAGCCATACAATTCCTAAGATTGAATGAACACCCAAAAACTAAGCAATCCAAATTGAATACTTGGTGGATGATCATAGCCCAAGACAATTGTTGGAGTGGATGCTCAATTTGAACCAACAATATGAAGTAGAAATATCCTTGTCACTTTCTATACTTCTTTATGGGAAAAATAAAAATTCATACAAAATTGTAGTTGATTGGTAGGAAAGTTAGAAAAACATGGATACAACAAAAATTCATGGCACACTAGACAACCTTTACCTACTAAACATATAATATCAAATAACATCTACAATTTCTAGTGAGCGCAGGCTTATGCTCAATCGGCAACTTTTGTAAGGTGATCTTGAGTGTTAGATTTCCTATGAGACTATTACACAATATATGTTGTTTTGCTCAAGGAAGCCAAGAGAAAATAAATCCCTCTTCCCATGCTATGCCTATCTTCCTCATACCAAAAAATTTTAACAGTTTAGGCTTGCACTCAACAATTACACATGTTCAAACAAGCCAAGAGTATTTAAAGGGGTATGAACTTTGATGTTACTCTAAGAAAAGATCAACCATAGTAGTGGGTGTGGTATTGAAATGGATGAAGGGGAGCTAAAACCTTAACATGAATATAACAAGAGATAAAACAATCCAACTTTGAAACCATTCTCAAAACAAAGCTACGACAAGAACACAAATAATTATCAAAGTTAAGTAGCAAGAATAGGGGGTTGGAGTAGAAGTTACTAGTTAAGTTAACAGGAAGTAGAGGTTGATTCTTTTGAGTAACTAAGTGGAAAAGCAATGAGAAGAATTGTTCATCTAGAAAATAATAAGTGGGTGTGCTAACAAAGATGAGTTAGGAATTCATGAGGCTATAAAGATTCACCAAAACTAACATCAGACTAATAGGAAATAATGAAACCATTGATGAGGCTATATATGGCCTATACTAATTGAAATATAATGTAGCCATCTGCAACATACTCTGGATTTAAAGAAAGGGTACAGACCTTGAGGCAGAGTCAAAGATGAAAACAATTAATATTTCCTTCCTTAAAGAACAATTATATGAGACATGCCCAAAAATAATTGGCAATACCTCAGGAAAGGAGAAACTAAGGATAAAGGAAAATTCTAAAGCTATAAGCTCTAGAGAATGAAGAATCAAGAAGTTGGAAATTTACTTAATATTAAAGACATCCGCTTGTATGGGATAAACATGATATGACCTCTCATGAAATTAAAAGACAAGAAGCCTAACTATGACTCCCTTCAAATTTCTCATGCTTTTGTGAGAGGTTCAAGTAACTCTAGGTGCCTTCTCTTAACTTGATTTTGTCCCCTACATGTCCATGCCCTTAGCTCATGCATACTAAATGATTGATAATGATAGCCTACACTTTGTAGGACTTGGACCCTAGGGCCACCTAGCATGACAGGAAGGAGCAGAGCAGGTAACAATATTTCTCTCTGAGGCTAATTGTAACCTATCTCTCAATGGCTGTGTATAAACTCCACATAAGTTCAATTTACAACTATTATTCTCTCTTCCCACTTCAAGAAAATATGGGTTTAATTCGCACACCACCAGTTAACCTTTAAAAGAAAAATTAATGAAGAATGAAGAAGTTGGGAATTTACCTAATATTAAATACATCCGCTTGTATGGGATGAACATGATAAGACCTCTCATAAAACTAAAATATGAGAAGCCTAACTATGACCCCCTTCACATTTCTCATGCTTTTGTGAGAGGTTCAAGTAACTCTAGGTGCTTCTCTTAACCTGATTTTGGCCCCTACATGTCCATGCCCTTAGCTCATGCATACTAAATGATTGATAATGATAGCCTATACTCTGTAGAACTTGGACCCTAGGGCCACCTAGCACGATAGGAAGGAGCAGAGCAGGTAATAATATTTCTCTCTGAGGCTAATTGTTACCTATCTCTCACTGGTTGTGTATAAACTCCACATAAATTCAATTTACAACTATTATTCACTCTTCCCACTTCAAGAAAATATGGGTTTAATTCGCACACCACCAATTAACCTTTAAAAGAAGAATTAAGTGCAGTCATGTGTTTCACACAATTACAAGTAGACCTAGACAAAGGAACAGAGAACCACTTTRCATTTTGTTGTTACATTATTCTAATCCWTATGCTCCCTTCACATACACTATCTACARTTTCTTAAATTTACATATCTCTAAAAGCACAGATCTAATGGCACTTCAGTATAAATTGATGAAGAAGCTACAGAGCAAATTAAGATACCATTGATAATGATAGCCTATACTMTGTAGAACTTGGACCCTAGGGCCACCTAGCACGATAGGAAGGAGCAGAGCAGGTAATAATATTGCTCTCTGAGGCTAATTGTTACCTAATACCTATCTCTCACTGGCTGTGTATAAACTCCACATAAGTTCAATTTACAACTATTATTCACTCTTCCCACTTCAAAAAAATATGGGTTTAATTCACACACCACCAATTAACCTTTAAAAGAAAAATTAAGTGCAGTCATGTGTTTCACACAATTACAAGTAGACCTAGACAAAGGAACAAAGAACCACTTTGCATTTTGTTGTTACATTATTCTAATCCATATGCTCCCTTCACATACACTATCTACAATTTCTTAAATTTACATATCTCTAAAAGCACAGATCTAATGGCACTTCAGTATAAATTGATGAAGAAGCTACAGAGCAAATTAAGATACCATTGATAATGATAGCCTATACTCTGTAGAACTTGGACCCTAGGGCCACCTAGCACGATAGGAAGGAGCAGAGCAGGTAATAATATTGCTCTCTGAGGCTAATTGTTACCTAATACCTATCTCTCACTGGCTGTGTATAAACTCCACATAAGTTCAATTTACAACTATTATTCACTCTTCCCACTTCAAGAAAATATGGGTTTAATTCGCACACCACCAATTAACCTTTAAAAGAAGAATTAAGTGCAGTCATGTGTTTCACACAATTACAAGTAGACCTAGACAAAGGAACAGAGAACCACTTTACATTTTGTTGTTACATTATTCTAATCCTTATGCTCCCTTCACATACACTATCTACAGTTTCTTAAATTTACATATCTCTAAAAGCACAGATCTAATGGCACTTCAGTATAAATTGATGAAGAAGCTACAGAGCAAATTAAGATACCTTCTAAAAGCACAGATCTAATGGCACTTCAGTATAAATTGATGAAGAAGCTACATAGCAAATTGAGATACCTCCTAAACTTCCAGGCCATCAATTTCAAAACTAAAATCGTTTGATTTAAATAGATGGTTCTAAAAAATGTTATATTAAAAAGCTGAACAACTATTTGTATGTTTTGTGCTGCATTGAACATCGTACTATAACTAACTAGCATTTTAATGTGTTTCCTGAACATTGTTTTATAACGACGACATTTTTATTAAGTTATGCATCCCTTTGTCAAAACAATGAATCAGTATGAAAGAATACTTACAGATTTCTTAACTGCATTAAATAGCAATCCTTTGGAGCTTCATCTCAACAGAACTTCAATCAAAATTAATCCTCTGCAGCGTCCAGAAACTAACCATTGTCTAGAAATTACACATTTATATTTGATCAGATTATAGTTTTAGGGATTCAATAAGAGCATAAACTTCAAAATTCCAGTTAAAATTATTCCTTAAAACAAATTTGAATTCCTTTAATTTCAGAAACCCTACATTTTTATGTCTGTTCTTGACATTGTTCTATAATGACTATATTTTTATTAAACTATGCATCACTTTGTCAAAACAACGAATAAGTAAAAGATTACTTGCACATCTCTCAGCTGCACTAAATATCAATCCTCTGGAACTTCGTTTCAACTGAGCTTCAACCATAACTAATCCTCTGCAGTGTACACAAACTACACATTTATATTTGATCAGACTAAAATTCTGGGGATATAATAAGAACATAAACTTCAAAAATTCACTGTATATTGTCATTTCAAATTATTCTTTCAAAATAAATTTGAAATCCTTCTATTTTAGAAACCCTGCCCCTGATTTATAATAAAAGCATTGCCATCGACTGAACCGAAGCTTTAACATGGGGACTATTGTTTGGGAACAATTTTACCTGGTCTCCTCAGGATTCGCTCAAACTCCGTGCCAGGTTGTGACTCATTAATCAGATACGGCAGAACCGCAACTACCAAAGATATTCATAGATATAGAGGTTTTATTCTCTCGCATTGCAAAAACACACAAAATACACAACAATGATGAAATATACAGCAACAGTAAAGGAAACCAAAGAAACAAAGTCTGGAAACACAAATACAACAATAATGAAATATATAGCAGTAAAGAAAACCAAAGAAACAAGTCTGGAAGCATAAAAACAGAAATCCGAAAATACACAGCAATGCACCATAGAAACACAAACGAGAGTCGAACGAAAAAGATAGAAACAGACAGATAGCAAAGCGAAAACATAATAAAATTCACAAAAAAAAAAATTGCAATTCACAACCTCACCACGACGAGATTTCTCGAAATTGTTCCACACTGGTCGAATGCTTTCAAATAAACAACAAGGCTCCAATGGCAAGAGACATAGAGGTTTCGAGCCGTTGAGTAGCGCATACAGACAAAAGCTCAAGAAAGCCATGGACTAATGAAGACAGATATCCGGCCACGATGTTTTTGCTCTACTTATCCAAATGCCAACTTGGGTGGAATTAAATTTATATTTTATAAGCTAAGCTAGTGGTGGTCTTGCCACATTTATTTATTCATAAACAACACATTCCATACTGCTATAATTTAGCAGAATTTGCATCGTGTGCTTTTCCATTGTCGATTGCCATCTACGCTCCTACTTAGTTGTGGTAAATTCCTATATATAATTTTTGCCATATCAATGTAATAAAAGGACTTAACTTGGTTTTGGATATTTGGTACTTTCTATAGCTTAGTTTAAATGTTTTTTTTTCAGGCTAAATTTATTTTTGCATTCATAAATGGATTTTAAACAACAAAAAATATTGATTTCGTGCAAATTTCCCTTTCTATATGAAGATGAATGATTCATTTTGGACTTGTATTCAAATCCTCAAGTCTTTGAACTTGGCTATAGATGTTTGTCACTCTATAAAGATAAGTGATTCATTTTCGAGCTATTTCCAACTCTGTATTATTGTACTAAGTGTTTTTATTTATTCATTATTATTTATATGTATAGACATTTTGCTTTTCCCTTAATAAATGAGCATCTAATATGTCAATTATTCAAAGAAGTTGGTCATTTCATATCAAAATATGGTTTGCGTACAAAGAGTGACCTACACAAATTGTAGAATGTAAATATTTGATAATATCTATGTCTTATATGATATTTAACAATTTGAGTTGGATTAATATGTGATATTGCAAATAAGGTAGGTAGTTGGCATGTGAGGTAGAGCTATACATTCTTTGGGCTCATTTTCAATTGTCCAAGTCTAGATTTTGAGCATGAGAAGGACAATGGAGTATGAAGGTACAAAGCAAGAGATGAGGCAAAACTCCATCACACTCGGACAATTGAAAGAAGAAAACCTTAAGGTTGTGTGTGTTGACATGCATCCAATATAGAAGTTGTAGAGTGCTTGATTGGTGAGAATAAATATGACATTTATAAAGACTTGAAAGCTACAAGAAGCTTGCTCATTCTTCAAAACTTACATATGAAATTTGAACATCTGAAAAGGTTGGTGAAAGAGAATGGAGAGGAATCCATAAAGAAAAAATATCATGAACAAGACCTTGCTCCTAAGAAGCATACTAGACAAAAAATGTCAACAGGTTATGGAAAATCAATAGATCAAGGAACCAATGTTTCGTTTCTCAAGAAAGTTCATGGTGATTTGGGAATTTCAAAGTCCATTCTCTCCAGCAAAGCTAAGGTCTCCCTAGAGATGCTACCCATAAAAGCCTTTGCTCAAGGGAGAATTTAGAGGATACACTTTGATAACACATCCTACTTGTTCAATCCCTTGCTTAAGAAAGAGTTTAGTGGGTACACTTTTCCAACCCAAAAGTCCTCTAAGGTCCAAATAAGCATGGATAGATCATTGTATAGAATTTTCGTTATTTTAGTTTTAAAATATCTAAGATCTACATAAGCATGGATAATAGTCTTCATGGATTATTGGTAGATAACGATAGAAAGCTTTGTAATAACCATTTTAATAAGTGAAGTACAAACTCACATTTAACACGAGTGAGAGAGATCTAAACTTTCAACCTCTCTTGAGCAACAAAATAATACCTTTACATATTCTCTATGGGACTATAGTACATGCATTTCATTCTTTGGGCTAAATAAAATAAGAGAAATATCATATAATTAAATTGAAAGCATTGATTTCATCTACCTCTTCTTCCTTGAATACCTTTGCTTAGTTTCTAGTTGATTTACATCGATCTACTTTTGGAGATAAGGGTGGCCATAACAAGGGTTGTGAATTTGATTTCTTATTCTTGAGGCTATTCTTAAATTTGCCCCTTGAGATAAGTTTTCTAGAGGGGTCCCACATGAGATGCTTCCGGGCAAGGAAGGGATCCTTACTAGTCATTTGTCTCCTTGTTTCTCTTCCTCCTTCCCACTTTCCTCCAAAGTGGGAGATACTCTTTGTTTTATTTTCTAGTTTTTCCTTCTCTTCTCGATGTTCTATGATGACAAAACTATTTTATATCGCCTATTCCTCCTATGAAAGTTATCTATTTTTTTGTTGGATTTATCCTTGGTTTGGAGTTGATTGTTGTTGATGACGATTTTGTTGATGTTTGGACAACATCGGGAAAACATTCTCTTAGATTAAAAATTAATAATATAATTATTGATTATTAAATACTATATATAATAAGTAAATGATAATAATAAATAGTTATTGATTATCCAAGGGGCGTATCCTTGTAATAATATATCGATCATATTTCATATGAAGAAAAACAACATGGTATCAAAGCAAGATTGGGCTTGACTTCTTCACGGGAGGGCCCAGGAAAATGAGAGTAGAGTAAAATGTTAGGAGTGTTAAATTTATGGGGTTGTTACAATCTATATGTACAACATATTTACATTTTACTCCTAGTTAAATTATAGAAAGAATTCCATAAATTATGGTGCGCAGTAATTTCTAGTAAAAATGTCTAATTACCTAAATATGAGGAATGTACTCTATATTTACTTCTACCTATATTTATGCAAAGAATCACATGAATTGTGAAGGAACAATTTAACAAATTCAAATACTATGTGGATGGATTATAACCAAATTAATCTTTGGGTAGTTACGGGAGGTATTCTCCAACTATTTATAAGAAAGAAAATTTAATTTTCAAAGAGACGTGTCTTTTTGGATCAATCTAATATTACTATAAAAAGACACTCGAAAGACACAACAATAGACACATATTTTTTCTCTCTCACACATGGGAAGTGATCTAAGGAAGAGATCGAAGTTTCTAAGAAGTTGAAATTTTCCAAGTTACTTAGTGATGTTCTAGTGTTTACTAGAGTAATATCATAAATCATTGGAAGTAATTAACACTTGCGGAAAATTGTTCTTGTTTAATTTAACACTAGAAAATCAACATGGTTAGTTGTATGACATCGAGTATATGATAGATGTGTGTTGGTAGTCGTATGACATTGAGTATATGTTGGATGTGTGTTGGTAGCCGTATGACATCGAGTATATGTTGGATGTGTGTTGGTAGTCATATGACATCGAGTATATGATGGATGTGTGTTGGTAGTCGTATGACATCGAGTATATGATGGATGTGTGTTGGTCATAGTAGAAGGAATTATTTGGAGGGTCATTGTATATATTTGTGCACAAGATAAATTAATCTCCTCTAGGAGATGCTTTTTGTTGTTCTTGTTTCTTGTTCCGAGGAGGTCATAGGTAATAGCTCTGAGGAGGAGCCATAATGATGGTCGCAGGAGGTAGACATGTAGGGAAAGGAGAGACATTGCTAGACATGATGCTCAGAGACAGGAAGTCTCTAGGAGCAATGTACCTCCCAGGACGGGACCATACCAAATAGAAAAGACATTTCCAGTGACCATGAAAGCAAGCTATGGTGGTGGCCCATGTGATGGAGGAAGATACAGTATGAGACTTAGAGAGAGAAGTTGTAGCAATCCCGGTACATGAGTCGAGCCATGAGCTGTTGAGGGAGCAAGCATGGCAACAGTTCCATTGTATGTAGAGGCACTCCCAGAGAGGGAGGTGGTACCTTCTGAGAGAGAAAGAGACCTCGGAGATAATCATTCTATGCCACAGCTATGAGTCACATCATTCATTTTGAGCCTTCATGTTATGAGGATGCAACTAGTCATCCAATATGGAGAGGTGTCATGATGGAGGAGTATCAATCCATCATGAAGAATGATGTGTGGGATATTGTTATGAGACCTGAGGGGAAGTCTGTAGTGACTTCCAAATGGATCTACAAGATGAAACACATAGTTGATGGGAGCATCAAGAGGCACAAAATGAGATTTATTGCTAGAGGATTCTCTCAGGTGGAGGGAATATATTATGAGGAGACATTTTCTCCTGTTGCTCGATACACTTCTATCTGAATGATTATTTACCCTGCAAAATCCATGGGTTGGAGAGTACATCATATGGATGTAAATACAACCTTTCTCAATGGAGAGATTGAGGAAGAAGTACACATCGAGCAACCAGATGGTTTTGTGATACATGAGAAGGAGTCTCATGTGTGCAGGTTGAAGAAGGCCTTGTATGGACTCAAGAAACCACCTTGATCTTGGTATGCGAGGATTGATGAACACCTAATGATTTTGGGCTTCAGCAAAAGAGTTGTCGATCCCAGCCTATACTACAAGACTATTAATGGTGAGTACCTGATTTTGGTCCTCTATGTTGATTATTTATTCCTCACCGGTACAGAGAGCCTTATTGTTGAA
The DNA here is from genome assembly GCA_010110895.2 of Picea sitchensis. Classification (NCBI taxonomy): domain Eukaryota; kingdom Viridiplantae; phylum Streptophyta; class Pinopsida; order Pinales; family Pinaceae; genus Picea; species Picea sitchensis. The sequence continues at coordinate 63,368 of SNQJ01S0041524.1, forward strand.
TGAAAGTATGCGTTGGCCTCTGAGTTTGAAATGAAGGACCTTGGTATGATGCACTACTTGGGACTAGAGGTATGGGAGATAACTGATGAGATCTTCCTGAGTCAAGGGAAGTACATAGTTGAGATATTGAAGAAGTTTGGGATGTTGAACTTGAAGCATGTGGCTACACCAATGGTGACAAATCTCAAGAAACTAAGTGTGTCTTCTTCCGATTCTGACGAAATTGATCCGACTCTGTACAGACAGTTGATTGGATCATTGATGTATTTGGTTAACACCAAACCATATATTTGTTATGCGGTGAGTACACTTAGCTAGTTTATGAGTCAATGGAGACAAACACACTGGATTATTGTGAAGCATGTGTTGCGATACCTGCAAGGCCCAGTTGGACATGATCTGAGATATACTTCCAATATTGACATGAGATTGCAGGGATATACTGACTCTGATTGGGAAGGGAGCGCAATGGAAAGGAAGAGCACATATAGGTGTTGCTTCACGTTAGGATCTACCATGGTTTCTTGGTGTAGCAAGAAACAAACTTATGTGGCCTTAATCATTGTAGAAGCATAGTACATTGCATTGAGTGTGACAATCTGTGAAGAAGTGTGGATTCACAAGCTCCTTGTAGATTTATTTGGACATGTGTTGGATTCCACTGTTATTATGAGACATGGTGTAGAGGAAGGAAGTATTGGTGTAGTACCTTCCTACAGATGAGAAAGTCATTGATGTTCTTACCAAACCAGGATGAAGTTCGAGTACTTATGTTACAAAATTGGTGTGGAAAAGAATGCCTCCCTCGTTGAGAGGGAGTGTTGATCTTTGCAGCCTCCTGAGACATTCTACAGATCGTACTCCTTTGTGACTGAGTTGAGTTGATCAGTGAGGACACTTATCTGAGAAGGGATAAGTGGGACACTTATCCTAGAAGGGATAAGTGGGTTTAGGCTTATCTGAGAAGGGATAAGTATGTTGATCTGTGAGGACACTAATCCAAGAAGGGATAGCCCAATGTCCCTTATGGAGAGCACATGAGGAAATGTCCCATGTGGAGAGCACATGAGGACATGTCAAGGGAGTTGACCTTGACGTCACAAACTATGGGGAGTTGACCCTAGTGTTTCTAGATGGAGTAGCATCTAGAAGTCCACATGGGAGTTCCATGTGTGACAAACATTCTCTAGATTGTACTCCTCTGTGAACTGAGTTGATTTGACCTGTGAGGACACTTATTCGAGAAGGGATAAGTGGGACACTTGTCCGAGAAGGGATAAGTAGGTTTGGGCTTATAGCCCAACATCCCTTGTGGAGAGCACATGAGGACATGTCAAAGGATTTTACCTTGACATCAAACACTATGGGGAGTTGACCCTAGTCTTTCTAGAGGGAGTAGCCTCTAGAATTTCACATGGGAGTGCCATGTGTGACAAACCTTTTTCTACTACAATGGTTGTGTACCACTATCGGAGACTGTGTGTCTCTATACAGTAGTTGTGTACTACTACAGTGGTTGTGTATGCTACTACAATGGTTGTGTACCACTGGTGGAGACTGTGTGTCTCTGGATAGTAGTTGTGTACTACTACAATGGTTGTGTACCACTGTCAGATACTATGTGTCTCTGGACAATAGTTGTGTACTATTACAGTGGTTGTGTACCATTGGAAGTGACTATGTTTCACTAGATAGTAGTTGTGTGCTACTAGCAGTGGTTGTGTACCAATGGATAGTAGTTGTGTACTATTATGGAAATATACCTCCTTGGCTAAGAGGGAGTGTTGATGTTTCAACATCGGGCGAACCTTCTCCTAGATTGGGATTCAAACCAAGGGAGATAGGATACATTTATCATAAAGGTGAACTTGTGGTAAATGGGCCCATGCGTAGTCCTTCCTTGATCATGACAAGGAATAATATGGACTCGAGGTGCTTGAAGTGCTTTCCATGTGTCATTTAGCATCAGGCTGACATTCACTCATAGGTGTGTACCTATGGTGAAATATCCTGGTGTGGTCTTTGTCCTAGTCATGGTGATTTGACAAGGAATGATAAAGACTCAAGATGTTATATGCTATTACATGCAGAACTAGAGTGAGACTGATCTCAGAGAGAGTCAATTGGCTCAAAAGGGATAGTCGTAGAAGGAGTTTCTCCTCGATTCAAGTGGGAGAGAGATGTCTCCCAAGACTGGAAAACAAGTGTCATGAGTCTAGGGTGAAGTTTGTATACTTTAGAGACAACCTTGGCATGATGTAGAATGTCTCCCTCGTTGAGAGTGAGTGTTGATGTTTGGACAACATCGGGAAGACATTCTCTTATATTAATAATTAATAATATAATTATTGATTTTTAAATACTATATATAATAAGTAAATGATAATAATAAATAGTTATTGATTATCCAAGGGACACATCCTTTCATGTATGGTCACCATATGTTCTCTATATATGGAACACTCGTCATTGTAATAATATATCGACATATCTCATATGAAGAAAAACAACAGATTTTGTCTTCTTCCTATGGGATGATAAAAAAAAATAAAGTCATTTTCTTTCATGAAAGAGGCTAGAGGAGGGCTCTTCTTAGGGTAGTCTTTTACAAAGTGTCCATACTCATGGTATACATTGTGTTTAAATAGGATTTTCTCATAGTCTATTTTTTGGACATGGATCTAGTCATTAATCTCAAACTATACATTTTATAGAATCCCTTTTTCTAAGTCAACTTCAACACAAATTCAAGAAAATTCATACATGTCATTCTTTGGTTATGGTTTATGGTTAAATTTCCTTTCTGTAGTCCTAATTAATTTTAAGATATGGGGGTCCCAAAAGATCATGGGAGGAAAAGGTAGTCATACTTAGATAGTGACCTAACCCTAACCCCTCACGTAGGTAGAATAATATATTTCCATGTAATAAAGGCCAATATTAATAAGGCATATCAATAAGGAAGAATAAGTCAAATATAAGAAGACGTAATAGAAGCTTCCGCTTCTAGAAGGATCTTCCTCTAGATTGTTCTTTTCGATAGAAAGATTTAGTATAAACAAGAGTAGAGGGTATGAGAAGTTTTGTCTTGGATATTATTGTAATAGAGCTCTGCTCTGTTGGAGGTTGCCCCCTCGAAGAGGCAAGTGAACATTGCTATCATAAATCAAGGTGCTCTTTATGGTGTTATTCTGGTATTATTCTGGTTATATCATTGTTGTTCTTCCATTTCTAGCTAAAATATTCATGTTCTACATACTATTTTATATCTGAAATACTACAAGTGGAATCAGAGCACTTTCCTTGGCAGAAAATTGTGGGTTAATTTTTTTCAGGGTAGAGACATATTTCGACGTGTTAAAGCTACAAAGATTTGTCATTACACGCATAAACCTGTGGTCGGGGAGTCATACACGCAGGAAATACAATTGGTACTTAAGCACACATTTGTTGGCCACCCTTGTAACCCCTATTGGTACCCCTTCGAGTGGTAGCGCATCAAACAATACCTGTATACAGATCAACCTAGATCTCCGGAAGCCCTCCATAGATAAACCGATCGATCACCTGACTGCTATAGTTCCACCGAGATCAACACTCAGGAAGATATTGTCTAGTACATGGGTAGTCAGTTAGTAGGGTTAAGGGAATGATCTGGCCTCCTTAGTTGGTGCCCTAAGATATTGGGCCGAGTACTACTGTTGGACCTCGCACGTATATCAGAGAGCTATAACACAGGGAAAATCCTTCTTTGTAGACACCCTGCATACCCTACCCCTTGAGACGGAAACAAAAATAGAACAAAGAAGATCTATTGCCACGCAACTATGCCTCCTACATTCAGGTTGCAAAATTACAACACATTTCTTCCTGTTAATAATTTGGGCATTTCAACACTACAATATTCTTCATATCGGAGTATAACTCCGCAGGAGTTAAAAAAAGAAAAATTGGATCTTGTTGGTGTTATCACTCCAAGTAACTCCTTAGGGTTGTAGACTAAGGATGCTTGGTAACTTAAGAATAATGGTTTTTATGTATTTGGGACAATGGGGTCTTCAATGATTTGTATGAGAAGCAACTCATTACACTTCTAAAGATAAAGTGCTTTCAGTAAACAATAACCAGATCCAATAATTGAA
>SNQJ01S0041524.1:96479-109059 GCA_010110895.2 Picea sitchensis
TACAAGATGATTCAAAATGAAAATGTCTCCTTGATATATATAGGAGACTAGGAGGTATAATTACAACTAATGGCCTAAATCCGACATAAATAAAATAACATTACTAATATAATATGCCTCAATTAAGGGGTAATGAGCCAATATTAGGGCTTAAAACGACATGGGGTAACGGATGAAACAATCGCAATATTCATTTTCAATCTCAAAGGAAATTAAGAAATAATCCTTCCCTGAGAATTATGAGAATCCACCAACAACCAAGTTGAGGTGACGACATTGTATCAGGGATTAAAGATTCTCAAATAAAAAGGAATAAAAAACCTCATTGTAATAGGAGACTCCTCAATCATAACTCGACAAATGTGAAACCAACGAAACTCTCAAAATTCTTACTTATCCATATTGATATATAGAATTCATGGGATGGTGAGTAGTTTTGAATCCATAGAACATTATTCATTTCTAAGGGCCTTTAATTGCAAGGTTGATCTTAAACCAAATGAGGTTGTTTCATCAAAATTCAGAATGTTGAGTATAAAAATGGGGTGTCCACATATCTCTTACCTCCCATGAATTTTAGATCCATAATTCATTGCTTAAATATGATAATATAGATCAAGGAGACGTTGCACACAAACATTAAGGTGACAGGATTGGCAATTAATCCACCACAAACCACAATACTCCCTTTTCATTCCCACACGCATGAAGTGAATTGTAGTAAACCTGAAGGGACATTGGATTGGAACACTGAACGTGTGATTTATTTATTTATTTCCATTGTAGTTATAGGCCTTTGTAGGTGCTCTGGGATTTCCAACAAGGATGGGTTCAGAGGTAGTTTAACCCTGCTCCCTCTAGTTTAGTGGTTTGGTTGGGCTTTGTGGTTTGGCTCTAGCTCAATTTTTTAGGGAAAGTGGGTTTTTTATCTCTACTTTCATCCTCGCGGCTTGAATTTGACTTCATTTCAAAAAAATTTGTCATCATCAAATTGAACGTTGACTGGTAGTGTTTCCTCTGGTCTCGAGCCATACTCTGGTATAAGTTCAAAAGTTTTTTCACTGTGTAGAGTCAAGTTTAATTGTAAGCTTTGGTTAAGGATTGAAGGCCACAAACACATTGGTTGTTTTGTTCCCTATGAAATCTCAAACTTTCATAGATCCCAACGAAGGAACTCGTCCCAGATAAAGTACTTACAAGTGGCCTTTTCTCATTATAGAAGTATAATGGCCAAATTGAATCTTTGAGATCTAGGAATGTAGAGTTATCATAAGTTGTTGCTCATCAAAGAAAGCAAATATAGAAATTGGAAGCAAATTTAAATAATATTTATGAATTAGTCTTGGGTCTTGCTAGTATCTTACGTTCTCTAGTCAAACCCCCAAGATATATATCAATTTCATTTGAACTGTGGTCAAGGATGAGGACACAGTTCAACAAGCACAAGGAGACATTACAATTACAAATGCAAACCTAGAGTACAATGTTCAGGTGGGTAACAAATAGGAAGCCCTCAGTGAGAATGTCTTCTTATAAGTCCAAGTTTTTAACTACATTGTAAGGTATTTTTGTCACTAACTCAGCTTATTAGGCATTGCACTAGTCGACTCTATAGTTTTATTTCAAGGAATGTAAGAACAACTCCAATAGTGGGAAATCATTTTGAAATTCAGGATCCTTTTGAAACCTCAATATCAAACATATTAAAATTTTATTTGTATTAGCTTATTGTACGGTGTAGCCACAACCATATTTTAATACAAATGGTAACCATTTCAGTTTTAAAAAAATTGAGTAAATTATTCTCCAATCTTAAAATAGTTAATACTTCTAAAATATAAAATTTTCCAAAATAAGCCCTTGAGCATAAGTGACAATTACAAAACAAACTTGTTTTCAAGAGAATAAATAAAAATTATATCAATTTAATATATCTACTTTAAATTGAAGCTTCCTTTCATTATTAATATAAACTATATATACACGTGTTCAATACAAAAAGTAGGTTATGCATGCAATCTCTATATGCATAGAGTATCAAAAATAAATTTTGGGATGACTTAAACCAAAACACCCACAATCATAAATCAAAATTTCAAGAGAAAATCTCAATAACAACCAAAAGGTATAAGCTCAAGTGAAGCAAGACTAGAGAGTAATCATGCCAGCTAGAGGAGGAGGTTGGTTTATGGTCATCAAGGGTAGGGTCCCATCCAAAAATTGGGGGATCAACATCGGTAAGCTAAACAAATTATCATCCATCCATGTGAGGTTTCATAGGCTTAGGAATTTCTAAGGCATTTAGGACCAAGTTTGGGCATTGTTTGTCACTATTTTGTGAGGCTAGGTCCACGTCCTCTCACATTTGTCTCTCACACACTTATTTCTTGGCTTAGTGTTGGGACCTACTATCTCCTCGGTGGGAATTAGTCGAAGAAGATTATGAAAGGCTAGGCACAGTGCCAAAAGGCTATTTTCCCATGGTGCATGAGGCTTAGTGCCAATATTTAAGACCTTATTATAGATGTTCCATCTCAAGCCAAACCTTGTGAGTCTACACTATGATCTACAGTGATAAGTTAACACATGTTAGAGTGCAATCATATTAAGAAAAATCATTTGATGGGGCAATTGAATTAAATATAAAATCATTTTGTTTCTTCCAAATCTTGAAGAAGATCTCAACCCTAACAAGCAATCAGGCACACTAAAATTCTATAGCTCAAGGTAGGCGACTACCAAAGGAAACTTGTTGAGTGATAGAAGCAAGGAGATACTACTGACATAATGACTTGACTTAGGATGATTTGGTAAGGGGATAGAACTAGAATAAATGATAAAGAGTTCTAGCATGACCACACTATAGGGTTTTCCATGCCCAAGTATGTCAATCCTTTATTAATTAGGAGACCTCCCATTGTTAAACACTAGGTAAATAATTTTTTTGGGGTTCTAAGGTAGGCTTACAAATGTTGTGAAGCCTAAATAATTGATTTTTTTGCTTTGATTAAATCCACCAAAACTTATCCAATTGACATTCAAGGAATGAATTGGAACAGAGCCACTTACACCCCATGGACATCTTGTAATGAGATAATGTAATGGCCTTTCCCTATCTCTAGTCCCACCACCAAACCCCAAGGTGCTTAGAGTCGAGCTTGAGTAGAAATTCATTAGAGATAAGACCCTATATGCACTTTATAATGAATTTATCAATATTGATCATTCCAAAATTTCACTTAAGCTTGACCCAAAGGAGCGAAGTTCAAGACAAATCATCAGTCAGATTTGGCTAAGAAAATACCCCTTTTGTAGGGCATTGAGGCAAATAATCAAGGGGTATTGTATAGGGGCTTACCTGTAAATTGCATAAGAGGTGACCACCAAAGATAATGAGAATAAAAAGAGAGGCCAATGCAAAGGAAAGGATCCTTTCAAGAAATAAAAGAATTAAAAGATTCCTAGGCTTTCCACGTGTTCTGTAAAACAAAAGTTCCAAAATTTTTAGCACAAGAAGTAATATGTAAAAGGGTTTGAATGTGAGGACTTGCAAGTAAGCCAGATTGTAGACTAGGAGGGGAAGGCTATTGTTGTGAAATTTTGTGGTCAACGTTTTTCTGTGAGTTCTTTGAGTGCATGGATGGAATCAACGTGGAGTCTTATTATTAGGTATGTATAGAACTTTCATCTACTATTGTGGGGATGGATAGGCATAGTCTTCCATGTAAAAGTATATGTGAAAAAATTATTTTGGGAAGATGGTACTGGGACTAAAACTTTTTTTTTCCAAACCATGGCACCCCTTGTTTGATGCTCATGAAAAATCCTGGTCGAGCATAGAAACATGGGTGAAATTACCTAATATTCCACTTGAATTTTGGTGTAACACGGGTCTACAATCCATTGGGAATGTCCTAGGAAAATTCATTGTAGTATATTCAAGTTATAAGATGAGCAAATTTTGGTCATTTGCATATATCCTCATGGAACTAGATCTTCATCAAGGTTTATTTCAATATGTGGAGATTGTGCGGGATAATAAACATTTTACATAGATCTTGGACTATCTATATGTTCACTTTCGGCCTGTTAGATGTCATAGGGTAAGCCATGTGATGGCAGATTGTGAACAAGCTTTCACAAAAAATTTCAAAGCAAATCCTAGTTTCAGGGTTATGGATTTTTTGGGCTCTAAGCCCTCTATCTCGACAACCAGAGTTGAAGTAGATATTTTGGCCATTGTTCAGTCTACAAGGGACCCTTTCCTCTCTTCGTCTTTGTCAAAGGTGGAATTCAATGAGACAATAAAGGAAATTAAGGTTGGTGTGGTTGAGGTTATCTTGGATAATAGGGACCCACAAATTGGTGTGGCTCCTTCAACACAGGATTTATTCAGAGAAGATTTTTTTTTTGTTGTCATCTCAATGGATTTGTCTTGATGTGATGTGGGAAAATAACAGGACACCTTTGCAAGACCCGGGGAAGTCTATTCCATATTCAGTCCTTCCTATGTCTTCCTCCTCTATTTCACCATCCTATATCTCGCAGGGTCATGTTGAAGGGTCTGGGATAGGATTTAGGATGAGAATGGATTTGGGGGTTTTCTCCTCTAACAATGATCAAAATAGTGGTTTTTGAGTGGAAATCTCTCAAGATATAGATGGTGCTCCCCAATTAATTTATGAGATGGTTCTGGAAAACTCTTCTTGTTTTCTTACGACCTCTTTAGGTCACGACCTATATTATCTTCATTATCATGGTCATACAAAAGGTATGGCATTGTCAGGGGGTTTATGGGATGATGGTTCAAAGGATATAGCTTCAACCAAAGTTGGGACTAAATCGACTCTTAAACATGCACAAGAAAATGCCTGCCAAGAGGTCTCTCAAGGGTGAAAACGTCTCATTTATGGGGTTCTTAGAGTAGGAACAACCATAATGGAGGGTTGTGAATGAAGATTATTTCTATAAATATGAGAGACCTTAGGGGGAGGGGAAAAATTATCTCTAAATAAATTTGTTATCCTTGATCAATCAAATGTTGTTTTTATACAACAAACCATGGAGTTGTGTGATCCTATCATAGTGGAACTGAAAAATATCCTTTCGGGTTGGGATTTTATGGGTTTGGATTCAGTTGGATTGTTGGGTGGGATTATTACAGGTATTTACTCATCCCGTAATCTCACTAATTTTTTTTATGTTCCCTCGGGATTATGCACAGAGATTTGGAGTATGGAATTGGATTGGGTGTTCATATTATTAAATGTTTATGGCCCGTATGGGGATCGATAGGTGTTTTGGAATAATTTGTTTCATTACATGTGTGCTTGATCAGATAACCTCATTATTGGTGGGGATTTAAATTTTGCTTTGAATCATTATGATATTTGGGGTGAAGATGCCCGTGAGGATCAATTGGCCCATTTTTTCTTGGAAAAACTGGAACATGCTGGTTTATTTAATGTCGAGCTCGTTCTTCTTTGAACAACTTGGAGCAACAACCATAGTGGATCTCATAATATTCTCAAAAGGTTGGACTAGTTTTTAATTCACCATGATTTGTTAGGGCCCTCGACGATCTATCATTACTGTGTGGGAAATATCCGCTACTTGGATCATTTCCGAATCTTCTTTGAATTGGAAATGGCAAGGAAGTTCCCTGGATTGTCATTCAAATATAATTCATCGTGGTCTTGTGTGGAAGACTTTAAAATCCTTGTTCACAATCAATGGAAACATTGCCAAGCAAATTGTAGTGATTCCTCTTCTATGCAATTTGCTTATGCTCTTTGTTCTTTAAAGGAAAAGGTGGTGGCTTGAGCTATGGCTTAGAGAATGGAATTCAATAAGGCTCTTAGTGATACTAGAGAAGTTCTTGAAAATATATACATATTACCTAGGATGGATCTGGTCCAATGCTAGACGTGGAAGCCAGACGAGTATTAGAGACAAAGCGACAGCAATATTTGCTAGAACAAGAATGTATGTGGTGATTAAAGAGTCGATCTCTTTGGCTCAAGGAAGGGGATCAAAATACCAAATTATTCCAAAAGTTTTCTAACCTTCAAAATAATATCAATACTCTGTAAGAGTTGGAGGATAATAATGGGAATAAGGTGCGGGGTTTTGAGGGGCTGGCCTCTATTAGTGTCGATCATTTTCACTCTCTCTTTAAGGAACCAGACCATGTTAATATGGGGGGCATGTTAAAACTCATTTCTTATTTACCACATCATGTATATGATGATGAGAATAGATATTTGTTTTAGGAAATTAGAAAGGAAGAGATTTATGTTGTGATCATATCATTTAAATGTGATAAGATCATTGGTCATGATGGATGGACAGTGGAGTTTTTTGAGGACTTATTAGATATTGTGGGTGAAGATCTCTTGATATTGGTTTAGGAGTCTAGAATATTAGGGAATATGTTAGGCAGTTTGAATTCTACTTTTATAGTCGTAATTCCAAAAAATGATTGTCCTTCTACTTTTGAGGACTTTCAACCCATTGATCTTTGTAATAGTGTCTACAAAATCATGGAAAAGATTCTTGTTGAGCGGCTCAAACCTATTTTGGACAATATTATCTCACCTGAGTTGTTTGGATTTTTAAAAGGTATCCTCATTCATGAAGTAGTGAGTTTGGTGCAGGAAGGTCTACATACTAACAAAACACAAAAGTTCATGGTAGCAGAAGTCAAAATTGACTTATCAAAGGAATATGATCATGTTTTTTGGTTATATGTGTGTCTTCTTTTGCTCCATATTGGTTTTTTGCTTCCTATTGTTAAATTGATTACATCATGTGTTTATTTTGTATCTTTTTTTGTGCTAAAAAATGGTGCAGGGTCAAAGTTTTTCAAACCATCTCGAGGATTGTGCTAAGACTCCCCCCTATCTCCTTATTTGTTTCTTCTCGTGGTTGATGGGCTCAGTCGACTCATCTTATAAGTTGTTTGGAAGCATAACTATCAAGGAGTTAAAATGGGATGGTCAATCCATCTCACTCATTTTTTTTTCATAGATGATATATAAATATTTTGTATGTGTTCTGATTCGAATGTAAGATATTTAAATGACAATCTATCACTCTTCAATGGGGAAACATGGATGATGATCAATCTTCAAAAGTCCACCATATACTTTCTGAGGTAGACGAGGCATTATAAAACACCATTTCTAATCATGTGGAATTCCCTACATATGATTTACAGGGTGGTATTCAATATTTGGGGTTTCAACTAAAGGCAAATAAATATGGTATTGACTAGAAATGGATTTTATCTCAAATAGATAAGCATATACATTTTTGGTTCAATAGTTGGATATCCAAGGGTTGTAGGATTATGTTAATTAAATCTTTTCTAGAGGCTATTCCAGTCTAATGGCATCTATTGGCATTGATTCCAAAAGGAATTAGTGTGCGTCGAAAATACTTCAACAAATTATGTAAAGGAAACACAGAGTATTTAAGACGCATCTGGCGAATTGGAAAATTCAGCCAAGACCAAAATATTAAGGGGGGTGGGGTTTCAAATACCTTCCCTCTTTCGACCAAGCCCTTGCATCCAAATATTTATTGGTGTTTTTGATGGAAGACTACCTCTGGCGGAGAATCTTGATTGATAAATACATAACTCCATGCTTCATTCTAGAATGGATCTATCGATGAAATAATTCAATGGTAAACCCATCCAATCAATGACGATTTCTTACCCTTGAATTTCTAATTATTGGAAAATTCCTAGAGTGGAAAGTGCGATAGATATCATTAATGCAGTTCGACGTGGATTCCATAGCGGGATGCTTTGAGGATGTTCTCCTTCCTAATGGTCTGGTGCACTTCTCGCAAGAAACTTGTAGAATTAATCTAAATGAGATTGGAGACCTCTCTCAAACCTCTATCTAGGCTCAAGGGTGGTTATCGTCAGTGGAAATGAGGTTAGAGGAACAATGGGTAAACTCATGGGGATCTATGTGCAAAGAATAAATGAGAGTTCGCACCCAGTTGAGGGATTAGGAAGATGAGCTAGTGTGGGAATTTAACTCTATGGGGAATTATTATACTGTCAAACTTGGATATCAGGCTATGTTGTAGGTTGATACAAGGGCTCCTTCATGGTGTTTCCAAAAATTATGGAAGATTAGAGGCCCCCCAAAATGCATTTCTTTTTTTGGCTAGTGTTAAAAGTTCATGACTTGACTTGGAATCATATTCAAAGGAGGGGTAAGGAGGGGCCACAACTATGCTATCTCTGTTGATTATTTGGGTTGGTTGTCATTGATTTCAACCCTTGAAGAAATTTCGGTAGCGAATTCTGGTAGCTCAAAGGTTTGGGTAATGGAACCAAGTTTGTTTGATGTACAGTGGTATGATTTTTAATATAATTGAAGGTAAGACTATTCGATATGGATAGTACATAGGATAAATTCTTTTGATGATGCTTTCTAAGGTATTTTGTTTACAAGTCATCTCACCATTTTCGCAATAATTTTTTTTATAGAATGATTCAAACCGCAAAATCTGGAGGTCGTTTAGGAAACATATCCAAGTAGCCATGATAAAAATTTCAGCTTGTGGGTCATTGTATTTTTTGAGTTACACTCCGTGGAAAATAGGGTTTGTGGCTAGTCCTAAAACTAGTCTAAAACATGTGTTTCGGGTAAAAATGTCATAAATTATTCATAACAGATTCAAATTCAGTAAGAACAAATGTGTTGGTTAGATTACATTCTATAGTATTATGTGTACCATTTTCATATGCATACAACAAATATTCTGTGTGGGGCATGCTCTACAAGTTCGCTCTCTAGAATAAGCCAAAATTCAACAAGGTATGTCATTTTTGCTATAACTCATTTTCTGAGAGGTTCAAAGTAGTGAAACCTGGAGGAATTGCATAAAGAAACTGAAGAACATTACGTACTATTTTTAGATCTTTATTCATTACAGGTACATAGTTATGACTATTTCAAGTTAGGGTTGTTGACTAATCCAAAATTAGTCATGTGAGACTAAAATAAAGTTTGATGAAAATGCTAGTCTCTTGTTGTTAAAGTTTAGGAAGGTTTGCAAGTATGTGATCATATACACCAGGTCTATTACAAAGTTACAAATCAGATTTGGATGATGAAATTGATGAGGGCTTTTGGTTGAGGTATGTTACATATAGAGGTTGTATAACAATGAGGTTGTGGCACATTGTTTGATGTAATGGTTTATGGTATTGGGTTTATGGATAGAGTGATGAATTGTTAGATAAATTTTGATGGTTATATTGGTGTATAGTTTAGGTACATGTTGGGTACATGGCTGAAAAAAGTAGTTGATGAGTTGGCACATACATGATGTGTATAGTTGATGATGTTGGTACATCTTGATGAGTCATAGTTTATGTGTATTTGATGCATGTTTGGTACATATTTGGTGCATGGTTGATGCACTCGTTGATGGTACATGTTGAGTGATCTGAAATAGGGGGCTGACTTGTTTTTCTATGCAAGCACCCTCTAATCCATTAAAATAAACTTCAAGACCTTGCTCAATGTCTTAGTTGTGCAAGAGGATTTATGTGTCAAGTTTAGGCTTCTTTTAGGTGTTTATGTGTGAGGTTTTTTAAAGGTTAAATATGTTGTTTAAAGAATACAACAACAAGCATAAATTGCATAAAATAATAACTAGCAATCTCACAACAACAACAACATGATAAAGGAGTTCACCCCCAACTGGGCTACATCTCCTTGAGACTCCATCAATGGACTATGCTCTTTGGGATTAGTTTGTCTAATTTATTTTGCAAGTTGCTGCTCAACTCCAATGGATTTTTTGACTGTACCATTGGGTTCATAATACATAAAAACCCCTAAAATGACTGTTAGATCTACGAAAACAGACCATGGCTCATCTGGGCATGACCTCTTCTTGTGGTGGCCTTGAGCTTCCCTGAGCTTCCTTGTGGCCAAAACACTTGTAAAAGTCCTCAAATTCCTCTGCACCCTGTTTCAATGAGTTCAACGCATATCAATTAGCCAAGAATGACTATTTAGTCACTGAAAATGGACTTTGGCTCCCTTGGACATGGCCTCCTTCACTAGTGGCCTTAGGCTCCTTGGAGCTCTCTGGAACTTCCTTGTAGAAAAAAATGAAAGATAATTTTCCAAATGCCTTTGAAACCTGTACCAATGGATTTAGAACATCCAAAAACCCCTAGATGCTCTTTCTGCACTTGGTTTGGCCAAAAAAACGAAGAAGATAGGCCTCTTGTAAATTTTCTCCTTCAAGCTTGTTGTCTCTAGTTCGCCAATTCGCACCTCTGTGTGAGTAACTAGGATTCTAGGTGTTTCCTATGCCTAAACCCATCACGCGTGCTCATTTACACAAATTACGCAAATTTATCGCACAGTTAGGGGACTTAGCACCCAAACCGGCGAAGGTGTTGGACACATGGGTCATGTGACCACGTCCCCGCGCAAATGTTGGGCACCCGCTGCAACAATTAGGAATGTGACAAGTGGTGGTGTATGCATGAGCCCTTTGAAGTTTAAAATCCACACCACTCTGAGAGATAGGGTCATATGGGTAGGTCTGAATACAACCAGGGGATGGGGCTAAGCCCTAGCTCGGACCCCACCAAAATAGCCACAACATAAAATTTAAATAAATATGAAAACGTTACATTGTATGAACCATTACGTGGGCGGGATGGTATCCCGGACCATGCCAAGTCACTAGCCACCTATATGGGAGGTTCGGGGTTTGACCCCCATGGAATCAAAATAAATTTTACACAATAGCAGGGTGCCACGTGGCACCATACAATTTGCTAAAAAGTTTCCACGTGTCTTAAATTAATTCACCCACGTGTCTGCCAATCGATTTTCAAGTCAGCATTGCCAACTCAACATCTTCCAACTCATCTACCACGTGTGGGTCCATACCCTTCCACGTCAGCCTATACAGATTATACAGTCAGC
The DNA here is from genome assembly GCA_010110895.2 of Picea sitchensis. NCBI lineage: Eukaryota > Viridiplantae > Streptophyta > Pinopsida > Pinales > Pinaceae > Picea > Picea sitchensis. The sequence continues at coordinate 107,459 of SNQJ01S0041524.1, forward strand.
AAAATTTTTACATGTTTGGCAAAATGAACAGAATGTGATATCTCACTCATCTGATGTTCGTTTGAACCCATTCGAGTTGCGTTGGGTTCTTGACTACAAGGTCTACGTACCTGTCCATTTTGAAGCGATTCCAAGCACTTTGATTTTTGGGCTAATTTTTTTACCCCTGGTCCAGATTCTGATCAGTCCTTCCCACTGAATGGATTTTGGTCCCACAAAATCTGATGATTATCTACCTGAGCTTCAATACTCTTTTGCTTCCAAGTTCTATCAATTGATTCTACTTGAAAAGTCTTTTTGGCAATCATCTGGGTACCTTGACATGCCTTGCACTGCAACTGACTATGTCCCTCAACCACTGTTCTTTTGCTACTATTGACCCACTATTCTCTTTGTGCTTGGCTAACTGTCAACCTTCCCACTGAGAATCAAGTCCTTCTTGTGAACTCTTGACGTCAACACAATCCTCTCTACAATGGCTGCAAAACGCTTTCCTGCGACATCTTGTCACAAATCAAGAAAACCATCAATCTTGAAAACAAACTTTATACAAGAATGAAAATGATGCCGACCAACTCTTTTTCTCTTCAAATCCATAACTATCGCATCTTGTACATCATCAAAGTACATTGCGTTTTCCTGCATCTTGGTGTACTCAATATCGACTTACACCCCGACAAACACCATCAACTAAAACATAAGTCGAAAAACATGATCGACACAACATAGTCATCAAGACAACATTGACACAAGTCGAGACTCATTTGAAACACATTGACATTCCAAAACGACAAGTCGACATTCATGATACACAACCATGTTACATTCATGAGTCACTCATAATGAAACTATCATAAAGTTCATTGTGTACACATACAAAATCACATGCATGTGCATAGCTCTTCAACTCTCCTTCAAGTACAAACATTAGTACATAAACCCAAAAACATGTGGGTACATAAGAGATGAAATGAAAATATATATGGCTGCAATAAGTGAGTATCATACCCATGTTTTACACCCTCCTGGTGAAGTTGTGCAACAACAAAAATGCCTTCAACAGAATCGTATTCACATGCAAACTTGCATCATACAAGTTATGATAAGCTATTGCAAATTGTCATACTTTCAACAGAAATGCATACATAAGGCTGAAATGTGCATCTACAAACAGGGAAATGCAAGCCTTACTTGTTTAAGAAATCTAACCATTTCTTACCAAGCCAATTCAATGGTGACTTTTCCTGCTGAAAATCCTCTTCTTGTGAATCATCTTGACTCACATCGATGATGGAATCTCCTCTTGCATTCTTGCTAGTCTCTTTATCCATCTGCTTCATGTGTTGTGAATGAGTGTTTGGATGCAATGTCTAACATTGATCAATGAGATGACCCCTCTTCTGGCAGTGAGTGCAAATCTTTTGCATCTTCTTTTCAAGTTGCCTTTGCTTGGAAAGTTTCCTGAATGTGGCCAATCTTTTCCAACATCTTGAAACATGATGATTATCTAAACCAAAATATGTACATGGACTTTTTCTCCCATTTTTACATGAAAATTTACCATGCTCAACATAATCAAAAGCAACTGAATTACAGGCCGA
>SNQJ01S0041525.1:9662-21828 GCA_010110895.2 Picea sitchensis
TTTCACTAATATAAACCTTACCATTGGTGACATGGGTCTTATTGTTTCTTTTGTTCTTATGTCCCTATGCTCACTAGTTTAATTGTTATTTTATTTCTTAGTTTAATTCTTAGTTGATCTTTTATATTTCTTTCTCTAACCCTTTTCCTTATAGTTGTCCTGCTTAGCAACCCAACTAAGCTTGCAAGCACCTTTGTTTTGCTCACTAAGGTGATGAAAGAGGCGCAACACTTAGTATCGATGAGGTATATTGGGATGAAAACCATCATCGTCCATATTTTCTCCCTAGTCTAGATGAAATTGAGAAATGTATACACTCTATTTCCTCATGATGTTGTCGATTCTCCCCAATCTCCCATCCTTACCCAGGATACTACTTCCGAAGGGAATTTAGGCAACATCTCTTCTACCATCACTGTCGATATCTCGATCAAAGAAGGTATCATGGAAAATGTTCATCTCGGTGCTAATTGTTTGCCCGAGGAAGTGGAAGCTTACACCGCTTTATTCAAAGAATTATGTGATGTCTTCACTTGGAGTTACAAAAAACTGCTAGGGATCGATAAATCGATTGTTGTGCATGAGATAAAAAATTACCCTGGTGTTAAACCTGTACGAAAAAAACTTCGCCTGGTTCATCCTTAGAATACCATGGCCATAAAGGCAGAAGTTGAAAAACTGTTGAAGTCTGGATTTATTTATCTTGTCCCCTTGACGGAATGGGTTTCTAACATCGTTTCGGTCGCTAAAAAACAGGGAACCATTCTTGTCTGTGTCGATTATAGGGATCTCAACAAGGCTTGTCCAAAAGACAATTACCAACACCCTTTATCGACCAAATCATCGATAATTGCACTGGCAGCGTTATATTTTTCTTGATGGATGGTTTCTCAAGGTATAACCAGATCAATATTCTACCAGCTGATCAAGATAAGACAACCTTTATCTACCCTTGGGGGACGTTCACTTATCAGAAGCTACCCTTTCGTCTAAAAAATGTTGGTGCTACTTTCAAGTGGGCCATGTCGTATGCTTTCCACGATATCAAACATATTGTGGAACCTTACCTCGATGATTTATCCGCTCATTCGTCTACGCGACGAGACCATATTGGTCATTTACGAGCCATTTCTATTCGATGTCGGTTTTACCATATCAGTTTAAACCCTCACAAATGCATCTTTACCGTCGAATCATGTCGACTCCTCATATTCGTCGTTTCCATAGACATGATTAGGGTGGATCCCTTAAAAGTAAAGTTATTCTCGCTTTACCCCCTCCCAAAAATCTAACCCTACTCCAAAGTTTGCAAGGGAAAGCAAACTTTCTTCATAATTTTATATGTAATTATGCTGAACTCACTAAAGGATTTATGTGATTGTTGCAGAAAGTCACTCCTTTCATCTGGGATGACATTGCTCAACGCTCTTTTGATGCTCTTAAGCACGCATTAACCCACACACCTCTCTTGCATCCTCCGAATTTTGCACAAGACTATATCCTTTATTTGGTTTCCTTTACTTCCACTATTGCTATGGTGTTAGTTCAAGAGGATCCTAACGGTGATGAACATGTTATATACTATCTGAGCATGAGTCTATCTTGTCCCGAGCTCCGATATTCACACATTGAGAAGTTGGCTCCGATAACCATAATTGGCGTCCAGATATTTCTTTATTACATACTATTACGAACTACAATGGTCATTGCGGACTCGAACCCCATGTACCATATCCTTACAGGTCAAGTCCTTGGGGGAAATTATTCCAAATGGATCGTTATTCTTTAAGAATTTGATCTCGAGTTTGCCAAATCAAAAGCCAAAAAGTCGTTGGTTTTTGTGGAACTCATCTGCGATCTTCCCTATGCTGATGAAGATACTGAGCCCAATGATTCTCTTCTCGAAGAATATCTATTCCTCATTATCACGTCAGACCCTTGGTATGGATATATTCTTCTCTATCTTCAAACCCAACGTTTCCAACCCTATATTTCCTGTGACGAACATCGTCATATCCGCTACCATTCTAAACGCTACCTTATCATTAGCGACACTTTGTATTGACGTGGTATTGATACTGTCCTACGACGTTGTTTAACACACGATGAGGCTGAACACGTTTTGAATGACTGCCACCTTGAAGCTTGTGGCGGTCATCTTTCTGGGATGGCTACAACCCAAAAAATCTTACGTGCCAGTTATTTTTGGCCCTCCATCTTCAAATATTGTATTGAGGCTGTCAAACGATGCCCACCCTGTCAAGTTTTTCAGAAAAAGGCACATACCCACCCTGCTCTGCTGCATCCCATTGTTGTCGTCGGCCCCTTCGCCAAATGGGGCATTGATTTTATGCAATGTAAGCTACCTCATCCGGGGGGCACATTTATATCATCATTGTCATTGATTATTTCACTAAATGGACCGAGGCTATGCCTACATTTCTTAATGATGGTCGCACTATAACACTCTTTGTTTTTAACCACATCATCACTCGCTTTGGTGTCCCACAAGCCATTGTCATCGATCATGACTCACATTTTCAGAACCAGATGATGAGTGAGTTGCATGTCAAGTTGGGTTTTCGCCATGAAAACTCATCCCCCTACTATCCTCAAGTAAATAGACAAGTTGAAGCTATAAACAAATTCCTAAAGACCATGCTCCAATGCATGGTTGGGACAAACAAAACTTCTTGGTACTTGCAACGTTTCTCTGCACTCTGGGCCTTTCGTACTTCAGTGAAAACAACAACTGGATTCACTCCATTCCAGTTGGTATATGGTGTAGAAGCAGTGTTACTGATCGAGTGTGAGATCCCTTCATTGAAACTCACTGTAGAACTTCTGCCTCATACCTCTGCTAAAGAGGAATGATTCCTATATTTAACCAAGTTGGACGAAACACGTCATGATGTTGCTTTCGTTAATGAGACGTATACAAAACAAATGAAGAGTCAATATGAAAAGTCCGTTCAACCTCATGCTTTTGCAGAAGGAGACTTAGTCCTCGTTTATGACCAAACTCATGATAAGTTGGGGAGAGGGAAGTTCAAACCTCTATGACATGGACCATATATCATAAAACATGTATTACATAAAGGCGCTTACGAGTTAGTCGACTACGATGGAATATCTCTTGGTGAGCCTCGAAATGAGCTTTACCTCAAGAATTACTATGCATAGAACATCTGGCATGTGTGCTTTGTACATTCTCGTACTTTAGCTTTTGATTTGGTGTGTCTTTTTGCTTGCGTGTATGAGTTTTGTCTTAACTGCTTGTACTTTGTCTTATGATTGCTTGAGCAGATGACATATCCCTTTCCCATCTTTTTCGAGTTTGTGGATGGTGCTAGTCGGCACACCCAGAACATTGCTTCTGCAGCTTCAATCATTTACCACTCTGACAAGTTGGTGAGTTTAGGAGGAATTTTCCTAGTACAGACAACCAATAACATAGTAGAATATCATGTCATCATCAGACTCTTAATCGAAGCCTCCTCTCTAGGTATATCTCATCTGATTATCAACCTAGATTCTCAACTCGTGGTTTGTCAGATTAATTGAGATTATGTCATTCACAACCCTGTCTTACTATGTCTCGACCTAAGAGTTCACCGTCTCGAAAGATCATTTGAATTTATACAATACAAACATATACCAAGAGAACTCAACACAACAATGGATTTGTTAGCTAATTACATATTGGATAGGTATCTTGCACATAGATAAAACATTTGTAAAAAGACATGAATCACATGTACACTAAAACATCACATAAGATAAATTCTAGTATCAATAGGCACAACAAAACTTGGATATATATATATATATATATAAATGTGTGATAACAAAAGTTTGTTTTAAAAATACATCATTAAAAAGTACATAATAGGGAAAAATATGGGCCCTCATGCCCATGATATCATCATGAAAGACTACAAAATATGCTGAGGATCCTAGTCCTCCCGTATCATGTTGTGATCTAAGAAGCACACTACTGCATGAGCCACTCGTCGGAGCAAGTGGTTCAAACTCTTAGGAACTCCTACTGTATGTCTCTGCAAATGGAGAGGCACATCCTGCTTTCTGAGAGGTGGGAGACCCATGGTCATATCTTGGAGGTTCCTCTCGACCTCTCAAATTCCTCCCATTGCAACCTCATGCTCCACTGTTATCTACACGTCCCCACGATGCCCTAGTGCCAACATATCCGCTGGACGTGATGCACCTCTGTCTGCATGATGAAACACAAACATCTTTAGATCCCTCTTTGTACACATAAAAAATAATATAAAATATAAAATCAAAAATACATGACAAGGTTTAGTTTCGTACTTGACACATCCCACTGAATGCCCTCAAGGAGAACCAAGTCTGCATTGCCCCAAAAATCTACTCCAGCATATGGAAAATCCTCTATGACAACAACTATCTCCTCCACTGAGCAAAGAAATCAGCTGTAAACCTAAATGTTGAGGGCTCGTTCCCCAATATCGGGGACAAAATGGTCCATCTCTCCATCTCTGGCTCGATCAGAGGTCATGCTATCAACGTAACCTGTGGCTGCTTGTGAGGTACTCGCTCCAAAAAGAACAAAACTAGGAAAGATCCATATCCAAACTGCTTCTGCCTACCTGTCCTGCACTTTGAGATATGTTCCTTCACATTCCGAAGGAACCATGCGCTCTAATTAAACAATCTGGGCTCTACACATTGTAGAGAATATGCCATCTATGATTTCTAATCTAAATGAGCACTGGTACAACCCACCAATTTGGTAATGGCGAATAGAATCGATCTCAATGCCAAATCACTCACATCTTTGATTACGATTCGCCCACCGACCAATCGAGATCCTGCTATACAATGCTCAACAACATATGCCTCAATGGGTTGAGGAGTTTCCCGATGTTTGAACAAAAGGATAGGATCCCCTCTTTTTGAGAGGCCAGTAAAAAATTAAACATCGTTAAGCTCAATCTCAAGCATATGTGGCCCAATGCGAAATGCATGTCCGACATCATCCCACAGTCCGATCATGTACCTGTTAAGGAAAAGATATGAAATGATCTTACTCAAGCATTTTCAGATCTTACTTGGCTAAAGCAAGATAGACGAGAATGTCACCCTATGTTTATAGCCATAAAAAACTGTTTCCTAATCCACAAGTATTAGTTACAAGTGCTCAGGCTAATTTTTTTATAAATGAAAGATTGCTGAAAAATTCAATATTTATGTAATTTTCTAAATATAACAGATGCAAAAATAATATAGAGACAGAAGTAAAAACACCAAGTCAATAATCAACACATATGAGACATAAATAAATCATTTATTCCATTCCAATTTATTAAAAGACTCATTCTCTTTACAAAATTCCCTGAGGAAGTTTGGACCAAAGTCAAACTTAAATGTCCCTGATGAAAACCATACAAAAGGACTGAAGGTAAAAAACCAGAACTTTAAAAGCTGGATCAACTTGCCACAGATTGCTACCCACTAGACTCTGCATAGTAATCTTTATCAGTCATGATATTTAATTCACAAACAGACAAGTCTACACAGACTATCAAAGATAGATCAACACCTCTAAAAAACAAGTGCCCGAATGATGTAATTCAACCCTGAATCTTGTTGTCTACAATAGGACCCTGCTATCATAAAAGAGAATTAGGCTTTCGATGAATCAAAGAATGAATGAAAACTAAATTATCTCAAAAAAACTCAAAGAGCAGACCTTAGTATGCTTTCTCCTTCTATTCTCCTCTTGTTCCTCCTTTTCTTTTTGCCTTTAAGCAATCATAATTAGTTGAAGTAGTTAAACTACCTCTTTAGTTAAGTTAACTAAAAATCAACCAACTTTTTAGTTAAGGGGGAAAAGTAATAAAATAATAATAAGGGTCTTAAATAAATAATAACTAGTAGGTAGGACCCCTCGTGACTCCCTTTGGTTTCTTTAACAAGCATAACACAACTAGTTAATCAATCAAACACATCCCTCCTTGTGGCTCCCATCATCACTCTCATAATTTGACAATTTATATCAATGATAATTGAAACTATATCCAAAAATATAATATCCATATATCCAAAAAAATAGTGTGCTATCCAAAATTTCAGAAGTCAACTATTCTCAAAAATCAATAAATAAAAACACTTAAAACCCATATTTGCCACTCTGGGAGGCAATATTCCCCTTGTTGTTGTTGTCTCCCTTTGATTTCTCTGAATTTTCCTTAGGCTGTGTGGAGCCTTTAGGCCTAATCTCACTGATAACATGAGATAAATCATCTCTCAAATGCATGCGGGACGACACAGATTTGGCAGTCATTTGAGGGAGAGGAGGGGGAAACAATGACTTTTCCTTTATTAAGAGAATGGTGGGCCTCAATTTTTAACCTTTTACTTGCGTGTGAAGACTAAATTGGTGAGTGGGCAGGGGAAGCTTGGACAATTTGATTAACATGTGGAGGAGCAGGTAGAGACAAGTTAGGCCATCCACAATGTTGGGAGACTGTCGGATGGACAATCTCTTGCCATCCGTCGTTTTCAGGAAGTTCAAGTTGTAATGAGACATGAGGGGGAACTGGGATACCAGGGACATGTGGGGCTTGGAAGTGAGTCCTTTCTAGCCTAGGTTGGACCACTCCTTGTCCAATTCGGTTAAAAAATCCAGCTTAGAATAACTGTCTCAACTCTTGCGAGTCTGCATCAAAATGTATAGAAAAACTTGGCCTTCTAGGGCCCCCATTCCAATTTCCTCTTCCTTTGTTACCCCGACCATGGCTACCTCTGCTGAAAAAGCTCACTCTTGTATGCATTATTGATTAGCAACTAGTTTCTTCAACAACCATACAACACATCTCTTTAAATATGAAACAAAGTTTGTCTCAACAACACATCAGACTCATGCAATCCAATCTGTAAAAAAATCGTTTAATACTCGTTAATGAGCAGTGGGTGAATAAGGCTTCTGGGATATGTGAGGGATTGTATTGAGTGAAAAGTGGTAATATGAAGGGGAGTAGATCATGATTATTGCTCAACAAATCATCAAACAATCAACTGTATTGTAAATCAAAACATATCACTGTAACTCATCCTTGTGCCATCCTTTAATTGTTATAATACAAAGTTTCTCTTAACTATAATTTAATTTTAAGAACAGGGAGTGGATAGTGAATATGGGAAAGCGAGGGACTTGTAATGTGCGAAAAAGTGAGAGAATGGTAGGGAAAAAAATGAATATTGTTCATAAAACAAATCAAGTAATCCATAAACAGAACTCTGTATTAAATACAAAACATACCAATACCAATTTAATAACTTCTGTGTGTCAAAACTGTTCACTATCCCACATTCAATTTCTTCAAAATTTCTCAATTAACACAGTCTGTAATCATACTCATAATCACTATGACTTTCAACAGTCCTGTTAAGAGAATACTTGGTCTCTAATTCATTTCCTTTCATTTAAAAAAAAGTCGAAAGAAACACACAACAACATTGCTGCATCTCTATCCATAATACATCACTATAAAATATCAAACATTGTCCATAAATTCGCAATCGCCCAATAAAACATATACACAGGTCCCTTTTCCAAATTGAACAGGCTTCTAAAACTTGCTTGATTTCATGCCTTTTTCATTATATTAACCAATAAAACTTTGCAATGAAACCATAATATAAAACCCGAGCTTCATCACTAATGATGCAATTAAATAAAACATGCACGATGCCTCCATAATAGATACACAATGAAACAACGAAATCATAGTCATCAATTTCCACAATTTTCCATGATCCCGATCGGGACTAGTGAAACACACATCAGTCACCAACTTGCAATTGACATCAGGTTGTAAGAATACAGTGATCAAAAGCATAATGAAAAGAGACAACCATTGACTGCACATTATCACTGATTCCCAATCAACCAATTTAATCAAATAAAACGAGCTAGGTATTCGACGCAACTGTCATAACCACTCCATTTTACAACCAGTCTTTGCCAATCAGAAAGATGCCCGATTTGAGTAAGACAATTAGGGATTTAAAAAAAAAATGGTCTCTGTAACAGTGAATACAAAGAAGCAATTAAGAGTTCGCTCGGTCATCAATAACACCGAGAGACTGGAGGTCCTCCAAACATATCAACCAATAGGCAAAGACCCTTCGATACAAGCACATGGTTCCTTATAACTCTCGGTCTGTGCCTTGGCAAAACAGTTCAACGATGGGTAGGGTAGGACAATGATGCAGAGGATAAGCGAATGCCCACTGGACAGTAACAAGTACCCATAACACACAGAGGTATAACCTTTGTCCATTTCATTCGATGACAATGCCAGTGGAAATGCAGACCCGAGGCATAACTTATATCACCCAATCAACCATAAATCATTTATCTTAGCATAATGGCCACCCTAAGACCAACTTTTGAGATACGTTGATGCCAATACCATGAAAATAATCCCATGACCATGTGAATAAACCCACGACCATGAATCTGGAAAAATACGTAGTGACCAAAAGGAAGTTCGAGAAACATACACAACAACCACATAGCAGCCCGAATACGATTGGACAAAGTTATCCTCATAAATGCGAGGAAGCGACCAACAAGGATAAACAAAGAGAAACCCTGCAAAACACAGAGCGTTAATACCCATATCCACTCAAAAACCATAGAGATCCATCACAATTTTCACCAACAACCAAACCAAATCTTTTACTTGCAGAACGAATAACCACGCAGTCATTCCAAAGAGAAAAACCACGCATTTACACAGTTGCCAATCTCAAGAAAACACAAACCAAATCATTACTGAGCCATCGTTCGTTCATACACAGAGCGTAATTCATGGATGGGTGAAAAAGAACCATACATGTAACTGATAACTTAAAAGGGGCTAGCTGGCCGAGAGTTTCCTTCCCAGGCTTGGATCTCAGAGCTTAACCACCTGCAAAACAAAATGAAACAATAACCATACTAGGGTGACGACCCGATGGTGGAAGTATGGATTGACGTGCATTTACTGCACGTCCCTTCCATCTCCTCTTCATTCAATTTCGAAGTACATGGCAACCAACACTCACTAATACATTTAACCATGTCATTAATTCCAAACCATTGAAATCTGTGACCACATTGCTTGCCAAATGCGCCACCCAAAACATTCATATTAACCATTGCCAAACTTCCATACCATATGTATTTCCATATCAAATGCGCCCAATATAAATCAAATGCAAATCACATAGCCACTAACCATTAATATTTAGGATTAACTCTAACTTGTTTTCATTTTATTTGCACATAACTTCTAACATAGCATAACATAGGCCCTTTCTTTGTTTTTTTGGTAAGTTTCTTCCCTTTGATTTTGTTTATATTGTTATTAACATATTTCTTGTGCAGGTGTAGCCAGATAATAAATCATGGTGACATGATCAAACATAGAAACTATAAATATATGCCAATCATAACATAAAATTAAAGCTTTGAATAAAAGAACATCCCATAAAATGCATCATCCACCCATCATTATGTCAAAACGAAACCAAGACTGCATCATCAACCATATAAGACCCTGTAAGAAGCACTGAAACAAAAGCATAAAATGTGTGATATGACTATCTTCAAGCCTCCAGTCTATAAGGGGGTCCCACCTACTAGTATTATATGTTATTAACATAGTTTAAATAATAGGCTTTAGCAATACTTTGCGAGTGAAATTCCTCGTTGCGATTTTTATCGTCAACAAATTGGCGACTCCACAGGGAAATCTGTTTCCAACAGATTAATAACTAAGAATGTATGGTTTTGTAGGACAAGAACAACATATCAAGAAGATATAACCATAATGATTATGCAACAGAGGGAAGTGAGCGGATTTAATGGAAAAATGACTAGGAATTTGGGAATAACTCATGGAAAATGTTAAGTATGAAGGGGGTTATCCTTGTATGCCTAATCATTCAACTAGAATTTTCTCTTGACTTCAAGGAGAATTTTTTTATGGAATTTCTCTTTTGAATCTCAAATGGATGAAGAAATGGAAAGTAGAAGCAGGAAGTAACCAATTTTCTCATAAGACAATAGTGAAAGGAGATAACAAATTCAATGATGCCTTAAGGGGGAACATCATAACAACCATGTAAGCTTGATTTTTATTGACTAACAATACCCTGCAAGAGTGTCATTGTGGCAGAAATAATCAAACATCTAATTCTTGACCAAAAATTGAAATCGAAAAGAACAAAAGAAGGAAATTTCATAACAGAATGAAACCGCAAAATTTAGAACAACAAAAAATAAAATGACAGAATTGAAAATAGTAGAAGGAAAACTATTAAACGAAAGCATAATTGAAAATTGTTTAAAAAGAAGAATTGAAAAAGCAATAATAAAACAACCCAAAAAAAAGAAAACATAACTGAACTACTAATATACAAAACAATCCAAACAACGTTAAACTTTTCAAGTTGGTTCCACGTAGTGTTTTAAGTGAACCGTTAGTGTTGTAGGAAAACAATCGCTCTTGTAAATATTTTAGAATGTAAGAGTTTGTACCTAGGACAAAAGCGATCTTGGAAGCACACAACCATAATTTTTTAAACTTCGAGACAATTGATCATCCTTTATAGTACATGATTAGATCATCAAGATAGATATGAATAATCTCGCCAATCACATCGTCAAAAACTATTTGCACAACCCCTTGCAATGTGACACTTGCATTGGATAAGCCAACATGCATACATTCATAAGCAAAGGTGCCCCAATGAGTAATAAAGGTGGTTTTATATTTGTCTGCCCTTTTTACCTTGATTTGATTGTAACCGAAAAAATCGTCAAGTAAGGACATCATCTGTGACCCTGCAACTTGCTGCAAAATCATTTCCATATTAGGGAGAGGAAAGTGATCTTTTATACTAGCCCGATTCAATGCGCGAAAATCTACACATAATTTGATCTGACCAGTTTTTTTCCTAACGGGAACCATGTTGGAAACCCATTCAAAGTACTTGACCGAAAAGATGATTCCAACCTCCAAGAGTTTTTCCAACTCCTTTCAAATAGTTGCTTCTAGTGCAGGGTTGATAGGTATTTGTTTTTGCCTAATTGGTTTTACACCCTCTTTGATAGGAATGGCATGCTATATAAGAGCAGGATAAAAACCACGAATATCCTCATAAGACCAAGCAAAAACTTCTTGAAATTCACCAGGCAGCTTGAGAAACTTCATTTTCTCTTCATCAGAATATTGGGCACCTATTTTAACATTCTTTGGAGACTCGGGTGTTCCAATGTTCAAGGAGATAGTTTCACCCACCTTCCTTTTTGACTCCTCTTCTTTATATTTCTCTTTATTGCCTACATCAATCGATGAAAATGAACTTTCTAGAGGAGTCAAGCCCTCATGAATCTTGTTATCTTCCATGGATATAATTTCCTTGGGCTTATAGGGTTTATTTTGAATGAAAGCACAGATGCTCTCATTGCTAAGGAAGACCTGCCATGATTCTATATTGTCAGGGATATGTGGACGATATAGAGATTGAAAAGTACAATCAGGTCTTTGTGGCAGAAGTTGTCGATTAGGAGAGGCTGCAAAAATAGCTAACCGATCAACCATTGAGTTCAATTCCCTCTTAACATAAGTAATTTTGAAAGATAGTAGGTTCGAAAAAATTGCCCAAACAATTTGGGTGTATCATTTCATCAACTTGTTGCTAGGAGAGTATATCTTACGTACAAGGTTCAAAATGTTGGATATAGTGTCATTAATATATTGTCATTGATGTCAATAGTCAATATCATTGATGTGATGATAAGTTGGTATGACAAATTGTCATTGTTATCAATAGTATTTTGTTGGCATATAATGGTTGATGTCAAGCAGTTGGACGATATGCAGAGATTAAAGCTCAGGTGAGCTAGTAAATGAAAATCAAAGTTACAGTATGACGATATGCAAAGATAAAATCTCATGAGGGTGAGAGAATTAAGATCAAAGCTCAAAAGAGATGACGCGATGAATCTCAGAAGAATCGTTGGGGGACTAGTCAACGATCAGATCAGATCAAGAATGTTGATACGCATGCAGAGCTTGGGTGATGAATTAAATCACTCACAATCCACATTGACCATCGATGG
>SNQJ01S0041525.1:22093-40581 GCA_010110895.2 Picea sitchensis
CGTTAATTGATAAGTTTTCAAGCACTCGTTTGACCTAGAGTCTGGTCACTGCCATTGGTCATATAGAATAAGATATTTAAAAAGAAGAATATAATACGTTGCTAAAGTTGATACAACCCGTGGTTTTGAATCACTTGGTCACATGTAATGGTTTGAAGGAAGTGCCTCTGCAGAACTCGGTTTCTGTATTGCAGAGATTCGAGATCGAGTTAAAAGGATGAAATTGATCCATAACTGTGATCAACTTATGAAAAGCCTTCACTGCAAAAATGATAAAACAATGATTATGGTTAAGTTAAACAAAGAGGTGTGATGGTCCAAACAAAGGGACACAATGTATCACTCTCACACCGATTTGAAGATTATATAAATGAGGAAGAGTGTTGAAAATAAGGTGTCTCTGCAGTCCGAATCAAAATATATATTAATCAGAGAAGCAGAGAAAGATGCAGTAAAGACTTGATACAAAAGTTTCCCCAGATTTAGAAAATAAGGGTGGTTGGGTGGTGTAAGGGCTTGTTGGTACCTGCAGAGGGAGTTGGTGCTTCCTTGTTAGTTGTAGCTGACTAAACATGGGGTTGTAGACTCCTACCGGTTGGTGCTAGTGAACAAGGGTGTGGGTGCATCCTGATCAGTTGGTGTTGATCGAAAAGGAACAATATCTTCCTTCTATGTAACATGTAAAACAAAATTTTGCAGTTAATAGAAAAGAGTTTGTGGTTTTTCCCATTTGGGTTCCACGATAAAATATTGTGTTAAAATTCTATTTGCATTAAAGAAAAATTAATATAATAATTGTGTCATTGATTCACCCCGCCTCTCAGTTACAGGATCTGATCCTTCAATTGGTATCAGAGCGAGTCTCTTCACAAAAGGTTTAAATCACTTGAAGAGGAATATACATTAGAATGGATCAACAATTGAAGATGTCCTAAAAAATCCCCCTATTTAATGGTGAAGACTATGTCTTATGGAGTGTTAGAATGAAAAGCTATCTGATGTCTATTGGACTGGAAGTATGGAAATTAGTGGAAAAGGGATATGATGTTCCAAAAGCCACTCCCATAGAAGCAGAAGACAAGAATTTTTTTTGGGAACATGCAAAGGCTTTAAATACACTACAAGCTGGACTGAGGAAGAAAATCCTTGCTAAGGTACTAAACTGTAATAATGAAAAACAACTCTGGGATAAATTGGAAACCACATATGCAGGAGATTCCAAGGTAAAGAGGGCCAAACTCCAGACTCTCAGAGTACAATATGAAGGCCTGAAAATGAATTATGAAGAGAATATCTCATAGTACTTTGAAAGAATTGATAATATTGTTAATGAAATCAGAGGATTGGGAGTAGAAGTGTTAGACAACGATCTAGTTGAAAAAGTACTAAGAACACTACCTATTCTATACAATCCTAAAGTGTCCACTCTTGAAGATTGGGAAAATCTAGATAAACTCACCATGGATGAATTGTATGGAATCCTCACAGCCTATGAGTTAACATTAGGTCATGAGAACCTCCCAAAAGGAGAGGCAACCTTCAAGGTGCTCAAGAAAACAAAAATTCAGAAGCAAAAACCTCAATCCAACCATCATGAAGAATCTGATGTGGAAGAAGCTAATTTTATTAGAAAACTTTAGAAAGGAGCAGGGAAGTACAAATCCAAGTTGCCTTTCAAATGTTTTAACTCTAGAAAGGTTGGCCATTTTGCAGCCAAGTGTCCCTATCGCAAGGAGGACCCTGAAGATGAAGAAAACAAAACTACACAATACAAGAAGAAGGAAAAACCCAACTACAAGAAAAAAATTTACAAAGGGAAAAATAATTTCTACTCAAAAGAAGAAAATATCAGTTCATCAGAGTCCAGTGACAGTGATTAATTTGACGATGATGAAGTACTTTTTCTAGGCATTGAAGAGTCTAATGAGATAGAGGAAATTAAACACGAGAAAGAGTCAGAAGATGAAGCAAAAGTTAACATGGAAGAAGAACTTCTCAGTGCCTTGGATGAATTAAGAAAATACAAAACCAGATATAGACAACTGAAAAGTTTTGTAGTTGAACAAAAGTAAAAACATGAACATAAAGAAAAGGAGATGGAGAAACTCACGAGCAACCTGAAAAATCAAATCCTAGAAGCAAATAGGATCGAAGAAATTCTGGAAAAGTCTCTCAAAGAAAAACAAATAACCTGCGTAAGAATGGAGGCGGAAATAGTTCACGTGAGAAAAGAACTTGATGCAAAACTCATTCAAACAAAATATGAAAATAGCTCTAAAATATTAGATAATATTATTACCACACAAAAGGATCCAGGTAATAAAAATCAAATAGGCTATTCTCAAGAAGAAAGTTGAGTTAACTTAAAATCTTATGCATATACTCTCCTCAGTACATTCAAGAAGAAAAATGAAGAGAAGACAAGTAATGATCAGAACTCCAGAGGACTACTTCCAACCATCAGGAAGGAAGATAAGACAACACCAAAGAAGTTTTTATCAAAACTTGCATCCTCACATTTTCTTTGGTTATTGCTTTGCATTCTCTAATTTCGGACATAAAGCTATGAATTGTAGAACATATAGAAGGAAAAATTTGAGGGTTAAGAATTATAACCGTAAAGATAACCAAGCAGTAAATCAAGTCAAAAGAAGAAACTATAACTCTTTTGCACCTCTACAAGAAGGGGACCTAGAATGCTTCAGATGTCATAACTATGGACATAAGGCCAGTAATTGCAGATTAATGGAAGTCTCAGAATAACCAAGATTCATTAGAGAGCAAAAGAAGCTCTGGAAAGAAAAAACATCAAAGAAGGAATGTATTATTGCCTTAAAATCCCAAGATAAAGAAGATCTCTGGTATGTTGATAATGGGTGCTTAAAACATATGACAGGAAATAAGGACAAGTTTCTGAACTTAAAGAAACAAAAGGGTAAAGTTACATTTGGTGACAATGCTTCAGGTAACATACTTGGGAAAGGCATTGTGAGCTTGGGAAAAGACAAAGCCAAGAATGTTTTGCTTGTTGAAAAACTGAAACCTAGCCTATTAAGTGTCAGCCAAACCTGTTATCAGGGGCACTTTTGCATCTTTGAATCCCATAAATGTGAGATTAGGAGAGAAGACACAAGAAAACTGGTTGGTACTGCTCCTAGAACTCCCGAAAATGTGTATATACTAGATGCAAAATTGAATGAGGAATGTCATATGAATCTAACAGATGAAAGTTGGCTATGGCATAGAATGTTGGGAAATATTAACTTTGACAATCTAGTGAAAGTCAACAATCTTGGTGCAATAAGAAACTTGCCAAGGATCATAAAGCCATCAAATACTATGTGTAGACACTGTCAACTAGGAAAGCAAACTAGAATAAGGTTCAAAGCAAAAGAATACTCAACCTCGAAACCTTTCGAGCTTGTTCACACTGACCTTTGTGAACCTACAAGGACCAAGAGCTTGCAAGGTGAGTCCTACTTTATGTTGTTCATTGATGATTTTACTAGAATGGGTTGGATATGTTTTCTCAAAGAAAAATCATAAGCACTTAACAAATTCAAAGCTTAAAAACCCTTGTTGAGAACGAAAAGGAGACAAAAATCAAATGCCTTAGATTAGAAAATGGTGGTGAATTCACTTCAAAAGAGTTTTATCTCTTCTGTGAAACCCATGGAATAAAAAGACAATTCTCTGCTGCCATAACACCTTAGCAAAATGGGATTGCTGAGAGAAGGAATCGAACAGTTCAGGAGGCTGCAAGGACTATGCTCAATGGTGCAAAATTGTCCGATGGATATTGGAGGGAAGCTGTAAGCACAATAGTATAGATATTGAACAAAGATCAGCCCAAGATTAATAGTAATAAGACTCCTTATGAACTATAGTTTGGAAGAGCTCCATCAGTAAAATAATTTAGAGTCTTTGGAAGTAAGTGCTATATCAAAAAGCTTGATGAGAATCTCGGAAAATTCGATGCAAGATCTGATGAAGGTATTTTTCTTGGATATGATTCTAACAAGAAAGCATATAGATGCTACAATATTATACTACACAATATTGTTGAGAGTGCAGATGTCAATGTGGATGATATAAACATGATAAGGATCAAAAATCAAGAAACTATACTTGAAAGTGAAGATGATGATGATGATGAGTCAATTGGTACACAAGCATAGGAAGTAGAAGATAATAAAGAAGAAAGGGAAGAGGATGATATAGATACTAGTGAAGATGAAGAATATATTCAAGAATAAGAGATAAGAGAAGAATCCCCAAGAAGAGACACAAAAACACCCTCAAGAATGACTCAAAAGAATCATCCTGAAGAATTGATTATTGGAAACAAGAGTGATGGAGTGCACACAAGAAGACAATTGTTGTATCAAACAAAAATAACACTTTTGTCACAAATTGAGCCCAACTCAATCAAAGAGGCATGTAAAGATGATAACTGGCTCAATGCTATGAATGAAGAATTGGACTAAATTGAAAAAAATCAAACTTGGCAACTAGTTCCAAGACCAAAAAATAAAAATGTCATTGGAACTAAATGGGTGTATAAAAATAAAATGAATGAGAATGGACAAGTAATCAAGAACAAAGCCAGATTAGTATGTAAAGGGTATGCTCAGGTTGAAGGAGTAGACTATGAAGAAACCTTTGCACCTATGGCCAGATTAGAGGCAATTAGGATGTTCTTAGCTTTCTCCAGCTACAAAAAATTTAAAGTGTAGCAAATGGATGTCAAGTCAACATTTCTCAATGGAAACTTAGAAGAAGAAGTCTATATTAAGCAACCAGAGGGATTCAAATTAAACAAAGGAGACTATGTCTGGAAATTAAAGAAAACACTCTATGGGCTAAAACAAGCACCCAAAGCATGGTATGCAAGGCTAGATTCTAATTTACAAAAACAAGGTCTCAAAAGAGGATCAACAAACAACAATATTTATTGTAAAATTGTTGGTAATAACATGATTATTGTGGAAGTATATGTTGATGATATTATATTTGGCAGTGATGATGAAAAAATGAGTAAGGACTTTGCTAGGAGGATGCAACAAGAATTTGAAATATCTTTGCTTGGTGAACTAAATTTCTTTCTAGGACTACAAATAATACAATCTAGAAGATGAGTCTTTATACATCAGTCTAAGTATGTTAAAGATATGCTTAAGAAATTCCAGTTAGAGGATTGCAAACCCGTTAGTACACTTATGATAGTTGGATGCAAACTAAGCAAGGAAGATGAGTCCAATGTTGTAGATCCACAATGCTACATATCAATGATTGGGAGTTTACTCTATGTAACAACCTCCAGACTTGATGTCAAGCAAGCAGTTGAGATGGTGGCTAGATTCCAAGCAGCACTAAAGGAGAGCCATGTTCAAGCTGCAAAAATAATCTTTAGCTATTTGAAAGGAACCATAGATCTTGGTTTGTGGTACCCTAGCAAGGATTCATTCACTTTAAAAGCTTATTCAGATGCAGATTGGGCAGGTAGTGTAGATGACAGGAAAAGTATGATTGCAGGAGGAGTTATCTGTTTTTAAATTCTGGTTAGAAGTATATAGAAAAACAAATCTTTACCATAAGGGAAGCAACCAGTTTCCATTGATGTCAAATGGGGAGAATAACGTCAGATGAGAGATGCAACATCTCAGGGGGAGATTCAGTATGAAGTTTGAATGTTTCCATCAATGACAAAGGGGGATATTGTTGGATATAGTGTCATTAATATATTGTCATTGATGTGATGATAAGTTGGTATGAAGAATTGTCATTGATATCAACAATATTCTGTTAGCAAATGAAAATCAAAGTTATAGTATGACGATATGCAGATATAAAATCTCGAGGGTGAGAGAATGAAGATCAAAGCTCAAAAGATATGGCGCAATGAATCTCAGAATAATCGTTGGAGGACTAGTCAATGATCAGATCAGATCAAGAACATTGATACGCATGCAGAGCTTGGGTGACGAATTAAATCACTCACAATCCACATCGAATTTCGATGGTCACTCACCTAATAGATCTACGGTTGGTGACAAAATGAAGAAAGGGTAAAGGGCAATGACATGACAGTTTTGGCGCTTTATGTTAAAGGGCGCGCTAATCTCAGTGGCCGATAATCAGGTGCTCAAATCTATGATCGACAGAGAATATCAGACCCCCCCGACCTTTCTGCCTTTAACTATGGGGGGGGGGGGTCTGAGTTGGTGGTTTTTCCCGTGCGGGGCCCTCATAATGTGTTTCCTTCTTGTTAACTCAGACCCCCCTCACTCCTTACCACTTATTGCCTACCCCCCCTCCTAGTAAAATGCCAAACCAGTCATCCATACTACCTCCGTGCTCCGCCGCCACACTCCACTACCCTGCCTACCCGTCACACTCATGTGAAGCACGAGATCGTGAGGTAAATGGTGGCTATCCATCTCAATGCTTGATTAAGTCCTAGCCGTTGGATTAAGCAGTGAAAGGATCAGTGTAAGGATCAAATCTGACCATTGATCTTGTTTCCATGAAATAAACCATTCAATATGATTTGAATATCTGAAAAGTTGAAATCCCAAAGTTCCCGATGTCTCGACTATCGTCCTTCTCATCAGATGATTAAATTGTGACCGTTAATTGATAAGTGCTCAAGCACTTGTTTTACCTAGCGTCTGGTCACTGCCATTGGTCATATAGAATAAGATATTTAAAAAGAAGAATATAATACGTCACTAAAGTTGATAAAGCCCGTGTTTTTGTATCACTCGGTCACATGTAATGGTTTGAAGGAAGCACCTCTGCAGAACTCGGTTTCTATAAATAAATTGTAGAGATTCAGGATCGAGTTAAAAGGATGAAATTGATCCATAACTGTGATCAATTTATGAAAAGCCTTCATGGTAAAAATGATAAAACAATGATTATGGTTAAGTTACACAAAGAGGTGCGATGGTCCAAACTAAGGGACACAGTGTATCACTCTCACACCAATTTGAAGATTATATAAATGAGGAAGAGTGTTGAGAATAAGGTGTCTTTGCAGTCCGAATCAGAATATATATTAATCAGAGAAGCAGAGAAATATGCTGTAAATACTTGATACAAAAATTTCCCCAGATTCAGAAAATAAGGGTGGTTGGGTGGTGCAAGGGCAGGTTGGTGCCTGCAGAGGGAGTTGCTGCTTCCTTGTTAGTTGTAGCTGACTAAACAGGGGGTTGTAGCCTCCTACCCGTTGGTGTTGGTCAACAAGGGTGTGGGTGCATCCTGATCAGTTGGTGCTGATCGAAAAGGAAGAATATATTCCTTCTATGTAACATGTAAAACAAAATTTTGCAGTTAATAGAAACGAGTTTGTGGTTTTTCCCATTTGGGTTCCACGATAAAATATTGTGTTAAAATTCTGTTTGCATTAAAGAAAAATTAATATAATAATTGTGTCACTGATTCACCCCCCCTCTCAGTGATAGGATCTGATCCTTCACATAACAAGCTTGAAATTCCCAAAAACTATAAGGTGACCACAACCCAGATTATAGGCGTTTTCAATGCCTAATAATATAGCTTCGAATTCAGTGACATTGTTTGTGCAAACAAACTCCAACCTATAAGAAAAGTTATGAATTTTCCCCACAAGAGAGTACAATATAATGCTAGCTCTGTTTCCTTCATTAGAGCATGAACCATCAAAGTGCATGTGCCACATACCATTGTCTAAGTCGATTTGTTCCAAGGGAATGTTATCCTCGACAAATATGGAATACACCCCTAGGTCCTCTTCGATATAATTCACATTAGGTTGTGGAACACTTTCTATGTAAGGTGAAATCCTTCCCTCTCTAAGGACTATGATGTTTTTACCATTCTGAGGAATGAATAAGTGTGTTCCATCGAGTGAGAGGTATCCACCTTTCAAATCTTGCCAATCTCTTCCTAAGATGATTGAGCAATTGCTTATTGGCATATCAATTACCTGAATATTAAGGGTTGTCCTTATTTCAGGGCGTGCGCAAAAAACGAAGGTCATGTCTTTGATTTCACCTATGGTCGTTTTTTGTAGACTATTATAAGAGAGCATGCTTCTGGCATTTTCATTTGTACACGACAAGCCTATCTGTTCCATAATAATCTCCGACATTACACTTGGGCTCGAACCGCCGTCAATGAGGCAATAATGGGCAATCTTATCCATAATCTTTACAAAAATAAAAAAAGGGAGATTTTTTTACAGGGTATCTAAAGTTATGTACACCTACTTTATTTACAGATGAGTCCTCTTCATTTATCTCTTCAAAGACGTTGGCTACAACATAAGATTTTCCTTCCATGAATTGTTTTAGATGCCTCTGTTATTCAGGGACAACAACCATGTCCAGAAGGGTTGCATCTTCTTTGATGTTGGCCAACTGATTTAGAATATTGTATTTGGAAGAGGGGATAGGGAAGGTATTTCCTTGACTGTCAGGATCCTTAGGAACCTGAACAATAGCAGCTGGTGAGGATGATCTTGGGCTAGAAGAATTGCAGGGAGGATCTATTTGCCTTTGGGAGCGTAGGATTTGTTCCTAGTATTGATGATCGTGACATCTTCTGTCTCTGTAAAATCTAAGACAACGATGGTAGTTTTTGGTATTTTACCAAAGATCTTATCTCTGACACTCTTCTTTACCTCACATGTGGTTTCCTCATGGTGTTCCTCACAAAAGTTACACCAATTATGAGGCATGATAGCTTTAGGCTGAAAAATATTTTCATTTGGATTTCTAAAGGGGGGTGTAGAAGAGGATGAAGCTCCAGGGGTAAGAGGGGAGACATTTCCCTTTCGCTCATACGCTATCATACGATTATTCATGTCTTGTACAAGATGTAAGAGGGTGAACATGTCTGTTTGTTTAACTGATTCTCCCTGAGGAAGACCTGTTCTTTCAAGTTGTTCTTCATACTCTAAACAAGTATGCAGAGCGGAACCGAGGTTATCAATGGATTTTTCCTCAACCCTATGATGGTAGGGGTAAGGTAATGCATTATAATAATGCATGAAAGCAGCTTGGTTATGAGGTCGAGTGAGTTCAGGGATTTGATTGTATAACTTGGTGGAACGCAAGTTGAAGGACTTGATGGTTTCACCATCTTTATAAGAAATGTTAATGTATTCCCATAATTGCTTAGCTGGTATTTTAGATTGCCCATAGGTGGATTTGAACCAATAGACTAACTCCTCCCAAGTAGACATAATCTTAGGAGGAAGGTCAAATAAATTGGCTGCAACCTTACCTTCCAGGGAATTGACAAATAAGCGCATGCAAATATCGTTGTCATTGGCTCCTATGTTGTGACAGGCATTAGAAAATGCCACCAAGTGTTCATTTGTAGTGACAATGTTATTCCCTGAAAACCTAGGAAGATGCTCTTTGAATTGAGGAAGTGGGCGAGTAGCAGGTGCTAGGTTAATAGGAGAGGAAACATGCCACGGTGTGGTTGTAGCATCTTCTTCAAATTGAAAAAGCCCATACTTTTTAATGACTTTGGTAGGGTTTGTGGTAGATTGGACAAGGACTTGGTGACTTTATAAGCTACCAATCAACGACGAAGCTGAACACTGAGATGAGGAAGCACCTCCAGTGCCACCAGATCCACCACTAGATGCCATCTTGTGGATAATAGGTAAGGGACAGAAAGACGAACTGGAAGAATCAAACAAGGTTCTCCTAAGAGCACTTTTTTGGGTTGATAACACAATGTTCCTTCTTCCTATTTCAACAATAGGATTAATTTCAGGTGATAAGCCTCTTCTTCTCCTAGAAACATGAGGGTCTAAGGACATGAATAGAAGGTCAAAGCTGAAGGAAAATAAAGTTATCATTGATTCCTAAGCTGTCTATGTCTAGCTTCCCAACGTTCTTGGGCACTTATGTCTTGTTCAATTGCTGCCCATGAACAATTAAGCTCAACCTGATTATTAATAGTGTCTAAAATGGTGTCAAACAAATTTAAAGCAATGTTGTTTTGATCTTGAAGACTAGGCTCAATATTAGGCTACCTTGCAACAGGTACAATCATTAAGAAATGAGACAGTCAAAGAATCAATATCAGAAAAATAGATGTATTCGATGATAATCAAGCATAAAAATCAACCAGGGAGATATTGAAGATCTCCCCAGTATGGTCGCCAAATAAATGTTGAGGAAACGATATGAAATGATCTTACTCAAGCATTTTCAGATCTTACTTTGCTAAAGCAAGATAGACGGGAATGTCACCCTATGTTTATAGCCATCAAAAAATGTTTCCTAATCCACAAGTATTAGTTACAAGTGCTCAGGCTGATTCTTTTATAAATGAAAGATTGCTGAAAAATTCAATATTTATGTAATTTTCTGAATATAACAGATGCATAAAGAAATATAGAGACAGAAGTAAAAACACCAAGTAATTAATCAACACAGATGAGACATAAAGTAATCATTTATTCCATTCCAATTTATCAAAAGATTCGTTCTCTTTACAAAATTCCCTGAGGAAGTTTGGACCAAAGTCAAACATAGATGTCCCCAATGAAAACCATACAAAAGGACTTCTGACAGAAGGTAAAAAAATCGAACTTTAAAAGTTGGATCAACTTTCCACAGATTTCTTCCCACTCGACTCTACACAATAGCCTTTATCAGTCATGAAATTTAATTCACAAACAGACAAGTCTACACAGATTATAAAAGATAGATCAACACCTCTGAAAAACAAGTGTCTGAATGATGTAATTCAGCCTTGAATCTTGCTGTCTACAATAGGACCCTACTTTCATAAAAGAGAATTAGGCTCTCAATGAATCAAAGAATGAATGAAAACTGAATTGTCTCAATAAAACTCAAAGAGCAGACCTTAGTATGCTTTCTCCTTCTATTCTCCTCTTGTTCCTCCTTCCCTTTTTTCCTTTAAGCAATCAGAATTAGTTGAAGTAGTTAATCTACCTCTTTAGTTAAGTTAACTAAAACTCAACAAACTTTTTAGTTAAGGGGGAAAAGTAATAAAATAATAATAAGGGTCTTAAATAAATAATAACTAGTAGGTGGGACCGCTCGTGACTCCCTTTAGTTTCTTTAACAAGCATAACACAACTAGTTAATCAATCAAACACATCCCTCCTTGTGGCTCCCATCATCACTCTCATAATTTGACAATTTATATCAATGTTAATTGAAACTATATCCAAAAATATATTATCCATATATCCAAAAAAATAGTGTGATGTCCAAAATTTCAGAAGTCAACTGTTCTCAACAATCAATAAATAAAAACACTTAAAACCCATATTTGCCACTCTGGGAGGCAATCTTCCCCGTGTTGTTGTTGTCTTTATTTGATTTCTCTGAATTTTCCTTAGGCTGTGTGAATCCGTTAGGCCTAATCTCACTGATAACATGAGAGTAATCATCTCTCAAATGGATGCGGGACGACACAGATTTAGCAGAGTCATTTGAGGGAGAGGAGGGGGAAACATCAAATTTTCCTTTATCAAGAGCATGGTGGGCCTCTATTTTTAACCTTTTACTTGCGTGGAAAGATTGAACTGGTGAGTGGGCAGGGGCAACTTGGAAAATTTGATTAACAAGTGGAGGAGCAGGTAGAGACAAGTTAGGCTAGCCACGATGTTGGGAGACTGCTAGATGGACAATCTCTTGCCATCTATCATTTTCAGGGACTTCAGGTTGTAATGAGACATGAGGGGGAACTGGGATACCAAAGACATGTGGGGATTGGAAGGGAGGCCTTTTTGTCCTAGGTTGGACTACTCCTTGTCCAATCCAGTTAAAAAATCTAGCTTGGAATATCTGGCTCAACTCTTGCGAGTCTGCATCAAAATGTATAAAAAACCTTGGCCTTCTAGGGCCCCTGTTCCAATTTCCTCTTCCTTTGTTACCCCGGCCATGGATACCTCTGCTAAAAAATCTCACTCCTGTATGCATTATTGATTAGCGACTAGTTTCTTCAACAACCATACAAGACATCTCTTTAAATATGAAACAAAGTTTGTCTTAACAACACATCAGACTCATGCAATTCAATCCATAAAAAATCGTTTAATACTTGTTAATGAGCAGGGGGTGAATAAGGGTTCCGGGATATGTGAGGGATTATATTGAGCGAAAAGTGGTAGTATGAAGGTGAGTAGATCATGATTACTTCTCAACAAATCATCAAACAATCAACTGTATCGTAAATCAAAACATATCACTATAGCTCATCCTTGTGCCATCCTTTAACTGTTATAATACAAAGTTTCACTTAACTATAATATAATTTTAAGAACATGGAGTGGATAGTGAATATGGGAAAGTAAGGGGACTTGTAATGTGCGAAAAAGTGAGAGAATGGTAGGGAAAAAAAATGAATATTGTTCATAAAACAAATCAAGTAATACATAAACAAAACTCTGTATTCAATACAAAACATACCAATACCAATTTAATAACTATTGTGTGTCAAAACTGTTCACTGTCCCACATTCAATTTCTTCAAAATTTCTCAATTAACACAGTCTGTAATCATACTCATAATCACTATGACTTTCAACAGTCCTATTAAGAGAATACTTGGTCTCTAATTCCTTTCCTTTCATTTAAAACAAGGTCGAAATAAACACACAAAAACATTGCTCAATCACTATACATAATACAACATTATAAAATATCAAACACTGTCCATAGATTCACAATTGCCCAATAAAACATATATATAGGTCCCTTTTCCAAATTGAACATGCTTCTAAAACTTCCCTGATTTCATGCCTTTTTCATTATATTAACCAATAAAACTTTGCAATGAAACCATAATATAAAACCCGACCTTCATCACTGATGATGCAATTAAATAAAACATGCACAATGCCTCCATAATAGATACACAGTGAAACAACGAAATCACAGTCATCAATTTCCACAATTTTCCATGATCCTGATTGGAACTAGTGAAACACACAACACTCACCAACTTGCAATTGACACCATGTTGTAAGAATACATCGATCGAAAGCATAACAAGAAGAGACAACCATTGACTTCACATTATCACTGATTCCCAATCAACCAATTTAATCAAATAAAACGAGGTAGGTATTCGACACAACTGTCATAATCACTCCATTTTAAAACTAATCTTTGATAATCAGAAAGATGCCCGATTTGAGTAAGACAATTAGGGATTAAAAAAAAATGGGCTCTGTAACAATGAATACAAGGAAGCAATTAAGAGTTCCCTCGGTCATCAATAACACTGAGAGATTGTAGGTCCTCCAAACATATCAACCAATAGGCAGAGACCCTTTGATACAAGCACATGGTTCCTTACAACTCTCGGTCTGTGCAATGGCGCAACAATTCAATGACGGGCATGACAACAATGCAGAGGAGAGGCGAATGCCCATTGGACAGTAACAAGTACCCATAATAAACAGAGGTATAACCTCTGTCCATTTCATTTGATGACAATGCCAGTGGAAATGCAGACCTGAGGCATAACTTATATCATCCAATCAACCATAAGGCATCTATCTTGGCATAATGGCCACCCTAAGATTGACTTCTGAGATACGTTGATGCCAAGACTGTGAAAATAAGTCCAAGACCATGTGAATAAATCCACGACCATGACTCTGGAAAAATACGCAGTGACCAAAAGGCAGTTAGTATTAACCACTAACCATTAATAGTTAGGATTAACACTAACTTGTTTTCATTTTATTTTCACATAACTTCTACATAGCATAACATAGGCCCTTTCTTTGTTTTTTTTTGTAAGTTTCTTCCCTTTGCTTTTGTTTATATTGTTACTAACATATTTATTGTGCAAGTGTATCTAGGTAATAAATCACGGTGACATGATCAAACATAGAAACTGTAAATAAATGCCAATCATAACATAAAATTAAAGTTTCGAATAAAATAACATCCCATAAAATGCATCATCTACATGTAATTATGTCAAAACGAAACCAATACTGCATCATCAACCATATAAGTCCCTGTAAGAAACATCAAAACAACAACATAAAATGTGTGATATTACTATCTTCGAGCCTCCAGTCTAAAAGGGGGTCCCACCTACTAGTATTATATCTTATTAGCATAGTTTAAATAATAGGCTTTAGCAATACTTTGCGGGTGAAATTCCTCGTTACGATTTTTGTCGTCAATAGTAATCAAGTAATAGTACCTCTTTCCTCATATTTTGAAGTTTAAAGTACTTGAGTAGACCAAAATTTTGCAAAGCGGCCATTGATTGAGGGATTTGCAAAGCAACAATGTTGTCGAACTCGTGTTCGCATTCCTTCCATTCAATCATGGTTATATGATCTGTGCAATCTGCAAATACAACCAATTAAACATCTTTAGTCAATTTTTCATGGTGAAAATTGTGTCTTTCTAGCCAAAAATGCATTTTTTTTTTGGTTTTGTGCCAACGGTCCCTTAAGTCTTCCCACAGAGCGCTAGCGCTCCCTAGGAATGTGCACCAGGGTGCTGATATCTCGATCGATGCTCCCCTCATCCGTTTGAGGGAGCGTCGATCCAATTCGACGCCTAGGGCTTCGTAAGGAGCCCATAACACCCTAAATATGAGCTAAAACACAAAATTAAACCATGAAAAATGATTGGAAAGGCAAGGTGACCAACCTAGTCCAGATGGAATTGAAAATGGTTGATCACAACTCCCATACTCACAGCTCGAAAATCGCCCTCTAAAGGTGGAAAATTCCAAAGCTAGAAGAATTTGGTAAAAATCAATTGGTAAATTGAATCCTTAACCTATTTTACTATTTGATAGGGTTGATTTTTGTTTTTTCTCACTAATATAATTTTTTTTTGGGGTTTTTTTAATCTTTTTGAGGAGTCACTAATGCTCTAAGCCCAAAATTGTCTATGTTTGCAGGTTTTTAAGTAGTATCTTTTCAACAACCTTGTAACACTGACGAGCACAATATTTTTTCTTTCTCATGCTCGAAAAAACATGAGAATGTAACCGAGTAGACTTTTATCACTTTTTCGGACTTGTAAAGGTTACACGAAAAATGAACCCCCTGGAGTCTCCTTTAATCTCTTTTCAGATTCTCTAAACATGAAAATATTTTTGAGTGATCTTGCTTCCTTTCACACTCATTTTAAAACGTTTTGAAAGGGTGTCTCCTGAGTAGTAGTTTATCTATTTTTCGGACTTTAGAGACTAAAATTACGAAAAAGGACAACCTTGGAGTCGGTTTTAAGTTCTTTTCAGACTGTATAAACATGAAAAACCACCAAGTGTTCCTTCTCTGGACTCGCTAAAATCACACATTGGAGGGCACATATGGGACCAAACCCTTACTTCTTCCAGTTCATTAAACAAAGGAAGAGGGACCTACCAAAGGTGAGCTATATCGAGCATGTGTTATCATCCTTGAGCTCGTAAAAACAAAAATAGGTACTCACCTATCTAGATGGGGGAAAATATTGAAGGAAGTAAGCCAAGTTATCTTTTAGAATTGTCACAAGTCACTCTTGCAGTCTTCCTTGAACACAACACATTGTTTCCATCTGCATTTTGAACACTTGGATAATCTGTTGAACCTATGCACTGAACCAATCCTACGAGTCTTTCCACTCCTTTGGGTCACCCGATGAATTTCATAGCATCCACTGCATTATGTTTTGGTCCACGTTACGTTTATGCTGCTAAGTCATGTTGTGCCTCACTGTTCAAGGGAAGTATCTGCATCGAGAGTCAACCATCACAAATTTCCAGTTTCAATACCCATGTCAGTCCATACTCATTTGATTCACTATCTTACATCTCTATGTCAGTTTTGTGTCAATGATGGGGAATACATCAAGGCCCTCCTTCGAAGAGTCTTTTCCTGTCGACTTCAACACATCATATGAGAATTAGAATTAGAAACCAATTAGTACCTTGGGACCTGCATGCCTCAATGGCATGCCTCCTCACCTCCGACAGTGGGTTTACATCATTGACCTCTGATCGGATGATTCCACGAATGTTCGACTTCATCTCATTTATTCACATTCGTTGGATTGTACTAGAGTACCTTGGGAGTCATTGAAATCATTGGTGATTTCCCTCACACTTATTAACGGTTTACCTCAATGACTAGTAATCAAGTGGTTTCTACCATGTTTGACATCAAAACATCTATTCACATGGCTATATTCGTACCAAATCAGGATTGGGCTGAAGACCCTGGGTTGAGCATTCACTTTGTTATCTAATTTCCCCAGGCTGCGAAGGAGATATTTTGAGCATGTTGATATACTGTCACATACATCCACATTATATTGGTCCATGGCTATGTTTTATCATCTCGTAGATCCACTGTGTATTTCTCGTGGCTACAATTAGTTCATGTCATGGAGGTATAGATCCACATTGTATCCTTGGTGGCTATACCCTTAGTTAGTATCATCATGGATCCACAATGTATTTATTGGCGACCATACATTAAGTTCTTTATTACTCAAGCATAAGTATGCCAGCCTTGGGTTTGAAACACATGATAACTTTTGTTTGATGGTTGTTTGCAGCTTCTTCAGGTTCTCTGACTTCATACCCTTGCTTCGAAAATCTACAAAGTGCTTCAATCATCAACTTCCATCTTCTGACTTCACACTTTGGGGGGAAATATATTACACATCAAAATTCCTCACTTCGATAATGTTCCATTATCATTGTTGCAAGTGTCACACTTTTGTCGCAAGTGTCGTAAATATCGCTTTTTTGTTTTGCATATGTCACATTGCGAACGACACCATGGAGACACTTGATACATCCTATAAGACATGTTAGAAGAGGAAAACACATCATTTGGCAATCTTAGCAACATATTTTTCCTTGATAAATGGTCATCTTAACGAACTTTTGGAAGATCAGTACTCCTCTGCTCACATGCAGGGAGTGCTAGTGCTCCTTGTCCACATAGCAGGGAGTGCTATAACGCTTTGTTGCCAGTTTTGAGGGAGAATCGATTGGTTGAGAGAATCATGGGAAGAAATCCCCCTTATCTCTAAGGACAACTAGAAATGATCCGAGTTGGTTTGGCTCAAATCCAAGCTTTAGGCTGCATCTAAGGGAGATGCCACAACTGATGGAATCATATCCTCAACTTATTCCAAAGATAACTAAGGTGGTTGAGCCTCTCAAAACCTATAAAAGGAGGCACTCTCATGGTGAAAAGGAGGATAATGTCAACAAAAAGTATTGTCATTCTGATTGTGGATCTTTTGAGCAAGGGGTTGGACATGGAGGACTTGGAGAGGTTTCTGCAACTGCATCTATAGATTGTAAGTTCCTTGTAATGTTCTCATTAGTATATGCTTGGCCTATTTCATTCAAGTTTGTGTATGATTGCATATGCTTGTCTTTTGTTGATAAATTTAGTTTAAACTAATCTTGGTAGAATAGGAAGCTTGCATTGTCTTTGCTATCTATTGGATTTCAGATCTCACTAAGGAGCTTGAATATCAAGTTCAACCTGGACTAAGCAAGGACAAGCTTCAGAAAAAGGTACATCATACTTTCTTTCTCTTTTCCCTTTGACTAGTTTAACTACATTTAAAGTAATGTTAGTGTACAATGTTAACATCTTTTTGTCTTAGTAATAGGGGTATAGAATCCAAGAGGATATTCACCTGTCCACAGGGGAATTTTCCTACAACACCATATATGGTGGAAACTCTAGTCAAAAATCATTTCTCCCAATTGTTATGCAATCTCAAAGTGACCATACCTAATGGGTTTTGGGTTTTAACTTCTTCCTTGGAATTGTATCCAAGGTTTGTTGGTATGTAACCATGGCATATCTCCTTACATTGATGAAATACCTTGGGTCATTCATGCCTCTCCTTTTACCTTTGTTGTGATCTCCATAACTACTCTTCCACTTTCATATGTATCCATTGAATTATTTCAATAAACCTTATGTCTTTGTGTCGATCATCATCTCACTCCATTGACTTCTAACTAGTAGTTTGAGAAAATGAAATGTCAAAGGGTATCTAACGAAAAACTCGCAAGGAAAATATGTAATAAGACAATTTTGGACCATTGAAAACTTTTTGTATATGTGTAAATATTAATAGTTCATGTGCATACCATAGTGACAACTCAAGGCTAGTACAATCCTTTATATCTCCAAAACACTAGCTAGGGGAAACCACTTGAAAAACCCTAGCCAACACTAAGGAGCTCCAATAAGCAAGCATTACACAAGTGATTCCTCCTAGGTAAGACATCTCCTCTTCTCCACTCCTCAACAAATATAATCTAGGGTTTAATCACAAAATACTAACTCTAATGTCTCCAAGGAATGAAACCATAACCCTAGTATTCAAGATGATTCCCAAGATCCAAGAAACCCTATTGCCTCCAAGGCAAGAGAGATAAAGTATAAGATGAATTTGCCTCCAAGACAAGAGAAATAAAGTATAAGATGAATTTGCCTCCAAGGAAAG
>SNQJ01S0041526.1:0-20744 GCA_010110895.2 Picea sitchensis
GTCCTCTGTAGATTTCATTTAATTCTGCAAGTGTGCTAGCCAGAGAATTGGGTTAAAGGTTCCTGCTCAGACAGGAAGGAATCAAAACATCCTGTCCTCTATAGATTTCATTTTCTGCAAGTGTGCTAGCCAGAGAATTGGGTTAAGGGTTCCTTATTAGACAGGAAGGAATCAAAACACCTTGTCTTCTGTAGATTTCATTTAATTCTGCAAGTGTGCTAGCCGGGGATTCGGTTACGGGTTCCTACTCAGAAAGGAAGGAATCAAAACACCTTGTCTTCTGTAGATTTCATTTATTTCTGCAAGTGTGAGAGCCAGGGATTGGGTTAAGGGTTCCTGCTCAGAAAGGAAGGAACCAGAACATCCTGTTCTCTGTAGATTTCCATTATTCGTGTAGGTGTGCTAGCCAGAGACTGGGTTAAGGATCCCTGCTCAGAAAGGAAGGGATTCGACTATCCTGTTCTCTGTAAACCTCAATTTCACAAGTGTGCTAAACAGAAATAGGGCTTAAGGCTCCTGCTTAGAAGGGAAGGAACTAGATGGCCTTGTTCTCTGTTAGATAGAGTTAATTGTCTTTTGCTTACTGTTTTCATGAAAGAGTGTTAGTACTGAAGTCTTTGTTTGAGAGTAAGGGTCATGTTCTCTGATTGCAGAATAGTTGTCCATTCCCATTGCATGTGTTATTCTAATGTAATCCAGGATTCTTAGATTAATTTTTAAAGATCTGCAATAGGGAAGTTACTTTTCTGTAATTTAATTCAGAACTTCAGTTTATTCAAGCAAGTGTGATTAGTATAAGTTTCTTTACTACAACACTGAGTTGCTTTTGGAATTGAGCATATATAGTGCATGGTTATCTTTGAAATAAAAAGACTTCCCTGGGTTGATAATTTATGTATCACTTGATTGTTTGAATCAATTAAGCAATTATAGTGACCAACAATGACCTCCTCTATCTACCCCTATCTGAGAGGGGGAAACATGCCTATAATTAGTGATCGCTCTGATTCTATTTCCATCCTGACATGGGTTTTATGATTGTTGAACATAAAAAATTATAAGTTAGAGTACTATATCATCTCCATTTCATATCTGAACAACATATTATGACAACAATTTCCATAGGGACATATGATATTGACTACCATAATATTATCCAAGTTGAAATGCAGTGTTTACATTAAGCTATAAATATTATAATGTGGACAAAATATAACGCTCAGGAAAATATCCTAGATGACAATTCCTTCACTTTGGACCAATTAATTTGAATGGTTAAGTGAGAAGGATCTATTTAACTCGGTTGAGATTAGGTTTGAAAATCTCCAGCCCCTTGTCAAGTAGTGTGTTAGGAGCTATGAAAAGGTTATTTAACCATTGCAAATCTTGAAGGATTGTTATGAGACAAAACATAGCTATTTTGAGGGTATGGTTACAAATTTTAAGCCTAGAAAGTTTATGTGATTGTTGAGTGTATGTATCTTTTTTGTTTCTTACTTCTCTCATCTATATTTTCTTTTCTAGTTTTGGAAATACCAAATGGTATTTACTTTTTGTTTCAACATTTTTTGTAGAAACAATATCATTTTTAACTATGAGGGGTATTCTTTAATGTAGAAACATGGGATTTGATAACTTAAATAAAACTTATCTGCAAGTTTTAAACCTTTGAAGTGAAACAATGTATATATATTTTTAATAGAAATATAAATAAGACAATGGAAAACATGGTGTGCATAGAGATTTACAGTGGAAACCCTTAACTGGGAAAAAAACAACATTAAATCCATGCCTCTATATTCTTTATTATATTAACTTCACCATTCACAATACAATATATAAGTATCACGTGACATCCAAAACCCTAATTTGTTAACCTCGATTAGATTAAAACCTCAATTCCTTAACTAGAATTAGATGACAATGAAATGAAAAACATTTGTTGAGAAACCCAAAATAAGCTAAAAAGCACACACAAAAACTTCCAAAAAAATATTTTTGGGGGCTCTACCCTTGAACCTCAAGACAAGGGGTCCTATCCAACACCCCCTATGACCCCCCAATGTTTCCAATGCATACAAACAACACATGGTAACCTTGCAAAGAATATAACACATTCTCATCATTAAGGATATTTCTATAGAACATTACCTAAAAGGTGAATCAACTCCCCTAGGATATATACACATTTCATTAAATATTTGGAAATATCAACCCTTAGAAAAAAAAATCTTAAGGGTGATGGTTGAAGAGACTAGTTCTTTTATGGAAAATGAAATTATAATTTGCATTGAAATAATTTCCAAAAAAATCCTATTACTTCTAGGGAGGCCTATGAATTCAACCCACAATGAATAGAACAATTTTTGGGATTCCTCAATAGGTAATTCCTCATGCCACTTCGAAAATGCAATCGAGGTGTTCCAAAAACACCTATGGATCATGGGAAATAACTTCACATAAATGGTCCATTTCATCAAAATAAAATTAAAAAATGTTCCTAGTTCGGTTATTAAAATTCATGCGAATATCCCTCCATGCCAATTTTAGATTTTTTTGGCCAATACCTTAATAAAATCCTTTGGTGGGATACACCCAATAAAATACTCTATTATTGTGTACTTTTTCAAATTTTAACATACACACCATTTTCATAATTTTTAAAATCGGTATGAAATTCATCAAATTAAGTTTCATTACCTTGTGTATTTACTTTGGAAACAACAT
This sequence comes from Picea sitchensis, assembly GCA_010110895.2. Taxonomy (NCBI): domain Eukaryota; kingdom Viridiplantae; phylum Streptophyta; class Pinopsida; order Pinales; family Pinaceae; genus Picea; species Picea sitchensis. The sequence continues at coordinate 2,728 of SNQJ01S0041526.1, forward strand.
TCACATGAACTTAGGAGAAATTGGATTTACTATCTTCTTGATCTATAATACCTTGTGTAATTAACAAAATGATGTTATCAAGCAACATGGTGGCCATGTGAACGGTTTCACATGGCCTTATGCTACCCAAAAATAGTAAATTTGATACGCTAGGTAATAAATTCATTCTTAAACCCTCGCACAACCACTAACAAATCCCAAAATTTGTGTAGGAACCTCAAACATTTAAATACCTTCATTAAACCGATAGAGATTTAAATATAAGATTTTTCTCAATGAACGCCTATACAAATTGTCATTTCAACTTTCCTTTACTAAATTACATAAACCACATTTTTCTATCACTAGTAAATTAGGGTGTGGGTAGCTAGGTGTTTTGTCAATTATTTTTCTAGTAAATTTGATAGGCTATATTCATTCTTAAACCCTCGCACAACCACTAACAAATCTCAAAATTTGTGTAGGAACCTCAAACATTTAAATACCTTCATTAAACCGATAGAGATTTAAATATAAGATTTTTCTCAATGAACGCCTACACAAATTGTCATTTCAACTTTCCTTTACTAAATTACATAGACCCAATTTTTCTATCACTAGTAAATTGGGGTGTGGGTGGCTAGGTGTTTTGTTAATTATTTGTCTAATGAGGATATATGACAATACAACAACGATAATCTAAATATTTTGTCAATATAGGACATTATAGATGGGTGATAGATGGGTGTGGCAGTGAAACAATATACATGAATGCATGGTCCATTTTATTTGTATAATGAGTACATATGACAATACAACAAAGATAATATAAATATTTTGTTAATATAGGACGTCATATATGGGTGTGGCTGTCATATATGGGTGTGGCTGAAACAATATACATGAAGGCATGGTCCATCAGGGGAGTCATGTGTGGGTGTGTACTAAAATCAATATAATGGAAGAATGTTTTAGGTGCAATGATAAGATATAGTAACTTGCGTGAACGAGTTAGGTTCTTTATACATTACATAAATTCAATTATTCTATCCATGGTAAAATTAAGATGTAGGAGGTTATACATTTTTTAAAGTATTTTTTTATTTGTGTGTAGAATTACCCCTTATGAATATGATCATATTGTGTAAGTATATGGTAAGTGGGGTAGCGCATGTGGTATGATTTTGGGTTTAGTCCCATTTGCCTGGGTCCAAATATGATGGGTTAGACCTTGATGGTACTAGTGTGAGAAATTTGTACATATGGGAACCACCTCATAATCCCTTGGTCGTATGTATGTGTTGTAAAAAAAAAGTATCATTTAATTATATTTGAATTAATAATGTGAATAATAAACTGATAAAGGTTCAGTTGGTGGTGATAACTTCCTAGGAGTACCATTGGGGAAATGAATGAATGAGTGGGGAAATTGGGGAGTCATGCAATGCTCATTCAATAGTGTTTTTTCCAAGTATCTCTCTCCCAAGATTTCCTATCTCTTTTCTTATCTTCCTTATGCTTTATTATTCCAATATTTATTGGTTGGCATATGTTGTGTATGCAATTTAATTGTCCATGCAAGTCTTAGTGAAGACATTTTTTCCACCTTCGGGTAAAATTTAAGGGATTCATTTGATTATTGGTATATTATGTATGTGTATGCAAGTGTTAGAGAGAGAGAGAGGGGGGGCATTGTGATGCTAGAGTGTTTTCATACTTGGAATCCATGAAACTATGTTGTAGCCATGACTATGTTCATGGATTATTGTTGATATTAAGAGGAACTAAGTTACACTAGATTTTTCCTTGTTTTCTCAGTACTAGATATTTGTTTTCTATAATGTATGGATAATTGAAGGGAATGGGGATAGCTTGAGGGACAATGGGATCCCATTCCTTGCAATATGTAGGGTTGAGGGGGGAAATAGGATATGGAGTGGGATGTCTATTGTAAAATGGTTTGGAATATTAATCCTTGGTTAAGATAATTGAGAATTGAGTTGATTGAGAAACAATAGATCCTTATCTAGTAAATTTTCCTTTGTCATTTCATTTCTCAACATAGGGGTAACACCTACATGAATTGTTTCATACAACTAGGAGGAAAAACGCTTTGCTAGAGATATTTTCCCAATGTAATTCATAACATATAAGTATTTTGTTCTTTATTGTTATATGTTGATGACTAATTCCCTTTTTAATAGTACACATGTGTAATATGGTATTGTTAGGGTAAGACAAGGATGAAATTTATGGTTCTTTTAGGAAAGAATTTTGGGTTGTATGATAGATATTTATTTACATATTTTTAAAGGATGTTACAATCATTTTTGTGATGAAGATGACATGTTTATGGCTATGTTTTGTAATTTCATCTTCATCTATGTGTAATCAATGCAACGAGCATTGTGGTTACCATGAAATGTAACTACTAGACTAGATATGTATGGTATTATATTTTCATGTATAAATATGTTATTATTTAGTGTCACAGTAGAAAATATGTTTTGTGTGTTAATATAAATGATTTTTCTCATGGGAATTTAATTGAACTATTATTTTCAATATTACTTATATTACTTAATCATATTTTCTTGTTGATCCTATGTGATAATGTTGATTTGAGCTTAATTTTAGAAATGGGTACATTACAAAGTGCATATGACAATACGCTAAAGATAATCTAAATAATTTGTGAATATCATAAGTTACATATGTATATGGTAGTGAAACAATGTATATGAAGGCATGGTTCATCGAGGGAGGCAATGTGTGTGCATATCTAAATATTTTTTCAATATAGGAAGTTATAGATGTGCATGGTTGTGAAATAATATACATGAAGGAACTCCATTTGGGAAGCCTATATTTGTTTTGTTTGAGTGAGTGTGTGTTAAAATCATTGAACATGACTTTTTATCCTTTCTATATAATGTTGTAATTAATGTAATCAATTAAAGTTTGGCATGCATAATCTAGCCTTTTAAATATTTATTTACATAGTGAAAAATATCTCTACATTGGTTGATATGTCCATGTATGAAGATTATATTGTTATATCACAAGGATAAAATTTCACTTTTTATTATTTCTAGTCTACATAAATATACGTTATCTTTTAAAAACATAACATTATTTTTAAATGTTAAAAAATACCTAAATAATAATAATAATAATAATAAAAAAAATCTTCTCCTTTTTTAATGTTATTATTCTTGATATCTAACTACTAAAATCTCTTTTCTAAAAAAATATGTTATTATCTTATTATCTAACTAATAAAATCCCTTTCTAAACAATATGTTATTATCCAACATTATGTATTTTTTTCATAGTAAATATTTATTTTATTAATAATTAATTAAGAATGTGTAATTTCTATTATAATAATAATAATAAAAAAATAAAAATAAAAATAAAATCATGATTACCAAGTTATTTTTAAAGGAGTTCATCATTTCTTTTATTTGGGTAAGGATTTTAACATTTTGGGAATAAGGATTCCCTCTTGGAGTCTTGGAAATAGTGGGTTTTTAAGTCATTTTTCCTTTCTAATAAATATTTGTGTTCAAAATGAATCTATATATTATAATATTAAAAATTATTTTTTTATAAAAATAATAAAAGTAATTATATTTAAAATTATTATGTAATAAAATAAATAAAAAATAAATATGTAACATTGTATTTTTAAAAACTATTTTTTTATTAAAAAACAATCCATTTTAAAATTATTATGTAATAGAATAGAAATAAAATATAAAATAATTATTATATTTTTAAAAACTAATTTTTTTATTAAAAAATAATACATTTTAAAATTATTATGTGATAGAATAGAAATAAAATATAAAATAATTACTATGTGATAGAATAAAAATAAAATATAAAAATAAAAATAAAATATAAAACAATTATGTAAGAATGTATTTATAAATTCATTTTTACATTAAAAATATTTTTTTTTTATTTAATTTTTCAAAAACAATAATAGTTAAACAAAATACTAGGACATAAATAAATTACTCACCTAGGTACGATTTCTTGTCCGATTAAACTTAGAGTGAGAGCGAGAGTTCCACCATATAAGGTTATTCTTAGGTTGATTGAGGAAGCTAAACCTATACATGTGCAATAATATCACATTCATGATTTGAAGTATTTTAAAATTGGCAATTATCAATTTAAAAAGGTGGTTGATATATTTATATAGACTTTATTTTTTTATTTTTCCAAATTAACTTATTGAGGTATATCAACGATTTTATAAAGTGGTAGTTAATAATCTACATGTCTTGGATACAACTATTAATATATTAATTAATTATTATATTAATGTAATATATAATAATAATATATTAATGTATATAAATTAATACTTTATCAATATAATGTATAAATTAAAAGATTGATTTACGTTAGTGAACAATGTAATGTACTAATTGATTGATACATTATTTAATAATGTAATGTACTAATTAATTATCACATTAATGTATTATAATTTAATACATTGTTAAAGTATTAATATATTAATAAATGAATTCATTAACAATACAATAAATACATTAATAACTTATTTCTAAAGTATTAATACATTAAAAAAATATTGATTCAATAATAAAGTAATACATTAATATAGTAGTAATACATTCACCTTAATATATTGCTAAAGTATAAATACACTAATTAAATAATAATACATTAATAAATATATTATTAAAATATCTATACTTTAATAAAAAAAATTATTAAAGTATTAATACCTAAAGTAATACATCATGGTTTCTTATGATCATGACTATGCATTAATATATTAATGTATATTGTAATGTATTAATTTTATTAAGTAATACATGAGTACATTTTTAATAAATACATTAACAAAGTATTAATATATTGTTACATTAATAATGTAATGATACATTAATGTATTAATGTAATGCATAAATTAATGTACAAAATTAGTTTAGTGTATAAAGTAACACATTAATATTATAATGTATTAATTAATTTATATATTAATAAATTGTAAATAAATACATTATTAAAGTAGAAATAAAATGAAACTACAGTATTTAGTAAAACATTTTTAAAGCATTAATATATTAACAATACAATATTTTTTTTTAATGGATCAATTTAATAAAATAATACATTAACAAAGTGGTAATACATTGACATTGACCTTAATGTATTTAAAGCATTATTAAAGTATTAATAAATTATCAATACATTATTACATTAAAGTAAATGTAATATATAAATTAATGTATTACTCAAAATCTCAGAAGTAGTGGCATCCGATTGAGCAATGAAAAGGACAAAAGTACAAACTCTCTTGGTCTTGGAACCATACGATTGGTAAGGTCATAGCCAGATTGGCATACTAGTCCATACTTTATACAAATAAAATGATTGTAGAGAAGTGGTCACATAAAGCGATATGGACTGTTAAGATTACAACAAAAATAATATGCTTCATGTGGCTCTGCATATAAGACTACTTACTCACAGGTATCAATTACCAAAAAAGAGGTGGAATTGGCCCCTCAGTCTATGCCTTGTGCCTTAAAGTTGAAGAATCCGCTACACACCTTTTTGTAGAATGCCATATCACACAACTTATTTGGGCCAATGTCCTCACAACTTTGAGGATTAATAGTTATTGGAAGAGAGCTACCATTGAAGAAAATTTAGAACACTGGTTCTTCAAACTTCCTAACTTAAGACACATTCCATTTTTTATTATGTGGGACATATGGAAATACAAAAATATAAATTTAATTTGAAAACTGGACAAAGAATGAACCTGTGATATACAAGAAAATTCTCCTCTCCATTAAAGAACACCCATATAAAGAGGAAGCAAACAATTTATAAGTACTACTGAACCCAATCTACTTCAATGACAACCCAATTGGCTTCTTTGATGGTGCAGCTGCAGAAAATAAGTGTGGCATAGGTATTTATTTAAAAATCACTTCCGGACACACCATCCAAGCTCATTTTGTTTGAGGAACATGGAACAATATGAAAGCCAAGATGATGGGATTGTGGGGAATCCTTCTACTTGTCACACATTACTCTTTTAAAAAATTAATGGTTCCAGATGACTCAAAGGTCACCATTGATTGGATAAATGACAAAACCAATCTAGATCTTAACTATCTCAACCACTCAAAGGAGAAGATCAACACATTAAAGAAAGGTTTTGAAGCCATAAACTTCATGCAAATCCAAAGACAGTTTAATAAAGTTGCAGACAACTTATCTAAAAATGCTCTCAATGATACTCTAGGGTGGCTATTTTTCGAAGATCTCGTCAATGGATCTACTGTTAGATCCAAGGAATTACACATTCTATAAGGTTCTCTAACCAGAAAAAGATATTGGTATATAAAGTGTTTTAGACAAATAAAATGACCACATGTTAACACAGGTGAAAGATGTAGAAGGACAAGGAATATTCCAATTATGGAAGACACAACTCTTGTAAATTGAAAGTTTCATTTGATTCTAATAAGAATAACACTGAATCTGTTTTTTCCGGGTGAAAAAAAATAAAAAAAATAAAAGTATTAATACAATAATGTATAATGTAACATATTAAAATATTAATACATTAATAATGTAATGTATTAATTATTTAATATATTAATACATTATTAATTAATATATTTCTAAGGTATGAATATATTAATAAAGTAATACATTCTTAAAGTATTAATACTTTAATAAATATATTATTAAAGTATTAATACCTTAATAAATACATCATGGGTTTTTTATGGTCATAACTATGAATGCCATTAATTTTATGGTCATGACTATGAATGACATTAATACACTAATAAAATAATACATCAATAAAGTAGAAATACATTACTGAGGTATTAATACATTAATATATAAATGTAATGTATAAATTAGAGTATTAATTTACATTAATGTTTAATATAATGTATTAATTATTTTATACATTGCTAAAGTAATGATACACTAATAAAGTAATACAATAATAATACATTATTAAAGTATTATTACATTAATTGACAATGACCATGGTTTAATTTGGTAGACCTTGGTTGACTTTGGGAAGGAAAGGTTGACTATGATTGATCGTGGTTTTCCTTCATCATCGTTGACGGTGATTGACCATGAGCATGGTTGTCTATGGTTGAGCGAAGTATTTTATGGTCGACCATGCCCATGGTGGACCTTCGTTGACCATCTGGATCTCATTATGGTGGTCCATGTTGATTATGTTTAAACATAGTTTACTATGGCCCTACTACATTGCAATGTTCATCATGTCTTTCTTGTCACATTGCGACATCACGTTTTGTTCATCACAATGTGACATAAGCTTTTGTACATCACATCCCATCGTAAGGTTATGGTCATCAAATTACAAAAAAATGGTTTTTGTTGGTCACATTATGGTGTTGAAATAGGTTTTTCATGGTCCTAGAGTGGCTTATGTTCATCACATTGCGACATCAGGAAATGTTTATCTCATTCCAATGTTGATCTATGTTTTTCACATTCTCACAATGGGTTGTGTATGTCACATTGTGACCATGGCTATTGTTCGTTCCATTGTGATATTTAGAAATGTTTGTCACAATGAGACATTAATATATGTGTGTCACATTAGAAAGTGAGGATATGTCTGTGACATTGTGGAGATAGGGATATGTTTGTCACATTATGACCACTGGGATATGTTCATCACAATGCTACACATGTAATACATTATTAAATTATTAATACATTAATAGAAAATGAACATGGTTGACCATGACCATGGTTAACTTTGGTAGACATTCGTTGACTTAGGGAAGGAAAGGTTGACTATGGTTGATCATGGTTGTCCTTCACCATGGTTTACTGTGGTTGACCATGACCATGGTTGACTATGGTTGATTGGAAATTTTTATTGTCAACCGTGGCCATGGTTGACCTTCATTGACCATGTGAATCTAATTATGGTGGGGCATGTTGATTATGTTTAACTATTTTTTACTATGATACTACTGCATTGCAATGTTGATCATGTTTTGGTTGTCATATTGTGACATCAAGTTTTGTTTGTCACATTGTGACATAATCATTTCTTCATCACATCACATCATAAGTTTATGGTCATCAAATTGTGACAAAGGAGTTTTTTTTGTCACATTATGGAATTCAAATGGGTTTGTTACAATCTGGCAGTGGGTTATGTTCGTCACATTGCGACATCGAGAAATGTTCGTCTCATTATAATATTGGTCTATATTTTTCACATTCCCACATTGGGTTGTGTACATTATATTGTGACCTTGGCTTGTGTTCATCCTATTATCACACAAGTTGTAGGTTGGGAAAAGCCCGACCCAACCACCAAAATGGAGAAAAATTAGAGAGAACCTACCCATTGTCACGTCACAAAGGTGTTCCCATCACTTTAGAGGTAAGGTAGTGACCTCAAGGGGGGAATCCCTATGACCCTAGGGGGGATTGAGATGAACAATAATATGTATGAATGGATACCCACAAAGTTCAAGTTTATATATGGAAAAGGGAACTTGGAGATGAGTCTTAGGGAAAGTTTAGGGTTGTCAATGTTTTGAGTGACCTGCCAAGAGAAAATACCTGCCCGAGACACAATGAAAACCAACTACACAATGCAATATGTTAGGTGGAAAATAAAGTTAATATTTCTATCACTATTTTTAGCTACAATCAATGATATATATTATCATATAAAATATAACAAGATCTCAAAAACATGTGCTACAATTCTAGTTAAATAAGCAAGAGACCATCTAGCAAAGAGTAGTTGAACTCATCAACGAAAGATGAAGACTTTAGCAAAAAAGAAAGGATATCAAAAAAATATTACTGCAATGATATTTATCGTCCTTATGTTTGTATAAAATCAACTCTTATAACAAAAAATTCATCCAATGAAAATCACTTTAAACTAGCCTAAAAAGTGTGCTAGGGTTAGTAATTTGTTAGGGAAAATTTATAACAAATTTCTAGGGTTAGTTTAGGATTTATTTAGGATTAGATGGTTAGATTTATGCAACCTTAATGGTTGTAGGTTATTTTTATAAAAACAAAAAGTTTTACTGTGTGAAATAGAATGCCTCAGTGAGGTAATATTGCCTAGGGATCAGTGAACAATGTCCAAGTGAGAGAGGTTCAAAAATTCAAATTTTCACCTTTACCAATGCAACATTTTATTTCTACGATGCAATGACTAGTGCCTTTGATTAAGGGTTAATGGTGTCAAAAGTAAAAATCTACAGCTACTACCTCCTTTGGGGTATAAATGATATTTTTCCTCAAGGCAAGCAACCTAGCTAGGGTTTAAGCTAAGGGGTGTATGTCCTTATACTTCCTTAGAAAACCCTTGCAATCAGTAATTATATGCTTAAAATTATGGTAGAGCTAAGGTAGGGGTGTATGCACTAATAATTCATACTTAGCATTAGAAAAATCAACCTTGAGCTTGAATTACAAATGATAGCAACAAATAAAATTTCTTAGCAATCCAAATACCACAAGATAAACCATAAAATGTCAAGCTAAACCACCACAATAGCTAGAAAAGACCTCAAAGAGCTAGCACATCATCGCCATGTAGTCCATAACCAAAGAGACACCATACCATAGCACAAGAGAATAAAAAGCTTCAAGGATAGAATTTGTTTTTGTTCTTAGCTCTTCACAATGGGAGAGTTATGATTGAAAATGTGATTTTATGATCTCTATTTATAAAAAATGTCTATCACATAGTTTTTCCACTCAGCAAGGGTAAAACATAATATAATGGGTCAATAACCCTTATATTACCCCTTGAAATAAAATAATATTAAACAATTCATATTAAAATTAACTTTTACAAAGAGCCTAGAACAGGGTGAAATGCCTTTAAGAGATGTTATGGAACACAAAAAGAAACCCTAGAACAAGGTGACGTCACCCCTTTAAGAGATGTTATGGAACTTTGAAGAAGTTGTTGGGGTATTAGATGCATGGCTAGGCCTCCAAAGTCCACTTGTCACTCATCCAATTCCTTTGTTGATGGTATTCAAGACTATTTCCCTCATAAAGTGCCAAATGTCATCAAAAAACACCTTCACCAACAAACCCTAGCCCTCTAGGTGATGTCAAGCCTCCATAAATGATGAGTTTCCTCTCTTAGGAAAAACGTTTGGCATGTGAGGGCTAGGTCATGTCTTCCACATTTTATTCTAGGCCTCCAAAAGAAGTTCATCATGATCTCGCATGTGGGCCCTTGGCATCCAACTTATGGGCTTGAAGGCCCATTGAATCTCAATCTAGGCATGTTCTCCCAAAACTTGCCACCAAGCAAGGTCCTGCAAAATAGAAGGTATGCCATCCAAATATATCAATTCAAATACATCATGAAAAGTATAAACAACGTCTAATAAAAAAGGAACCTAAATATGTGAATCAAAACTACCTCATCAAATTAAACAAATGCTCAAAACTATATACAATTGACCAATTTTAAGTATGGGTGGGGTTTCACAGGAGTCCCTTTGGGTAGACAAAATACCTCAATAAGGGGATGCTCCCAAGGATGACCTTTCAAGGTCATGTAATGGATGATGAGGTTTAAGGGGTTTATAATCCATAGGTTGTTGAGTTTCATGACATAGAAGGCCTCATATTATCTCATTCATGGGTTCCTTTGTAGAGGGTTTGTGGCACCTTCATTTGCAATGTATTTTTTCCAAGCCCATCTTCTTTCCATTCTTTGTTTATTTCATGTATTAAGGAACGAGTTGAAGGAAATTTTCCTGGCATGGTGTCCAGATAATGACATGTTTACTCACAAATACCTTGTATAAATGAGCAGGTTGGCTCGTGATGAGACTTCCTTTATCTAAGTTGTGTAACTAAAAGCCACTCCCATGGATTGGTGACTAGATGATGGTAATTACATACCACTAGATACCCATGCTCATGATATAACATCTTGTGATGAGACCTCCTATCCTCCAACTAACCCCTCAAGAATTCATTATCAATTATTTTGTAGGTTCCCCTTTTTATTACAAATAATAATTTCATTGCTTTATCGAGGGATCCCTCGACGAAGAATCTAGAAGGTTTATATATAGGATTTTATCTTTTTAGTCAACAACAATCCCTTTGGGCTTTCAAGTGCTTCTTCCCATCAAATTAGGTACATTCCCTTCTTGGGTCACAATATTCAAAGGACGTAGAATAGGACAATTTGATGGGAGTGTAATGAGAATAAAGTGGTAAGTATGGTTGGGAATGGTGCGATAACACCTCAAGGGGCCACTAGTCACAAAAAATTCCCAAAGTTTGACCACTTACTAGGAAATACATGACAGTCACCAAGGTGAAATAGGGTCAAAGGCATAATGTACAAGAAAGCACTCTATAATCAAAAGAAGATCAAATACAACATTCTTAAATGCCTTAAATATTAGGGTGATTACCTGCCACAATACCTGACTTGTACCACATGGAGCAAGACCCATATGTCTTCCAGAAGCTAGTTGGTGTTGTGGATCCACTGAAAATGGATAAAATTTTGTGACAGAGTGAACTTATGTATGTGAAAGTGGAAATTGTTGGTCATGTAGTCTCTCGACACTACATATCTATAACCTGAGGGTCTCAAGACAAGATCTTCTTAGTTCTCCCACAAAATGGGGATAACATATGGCTCCTACTTTGGGACATATGCTCACCGTAGAGTAGATGAGAACCACGACATATCCTGGTAGACATTTTCCTACACTGAAACAAAAACCATCAAATATATGGTGGTTCTATGACCCTTTGTCCATATACGTAAAAATAAAAAAATAAAAACTAATCTAGAAAATAAATTTTATCATTTTTTCAAAAAATTCTAAACTAAGCATGAAATCAATATGCAAGTAGAGAAAAATGAAATTCATATAAACTAATATGAGAAATCAAGATGAAAATGAAAATACAAAAAGATGACCTAACTACTTATACTGGGAATGGGCCTTGAATAAGTCACGTGACGTGAACATAGGGTTGGAGAAGAGATACATCCACTCGTAATGACATATTTCTCCCATCCAAGGCTGTCAAATAGTAATTTTATTATTCATACTTCTTATTGATGATGTAAGGGACAAACCATGAGTTGTCATCTCTCTGGTCATACTTGGGCTTGCCCTTTCTCTTGTCCCACATGAGTGAAATACTTCCTTCATTGAAATTTATGTAAGGTATGTTCTCAATGTATGGATCAGAAGGAGGCTCTACGTTGAACATCATTTTGATGGTTTCTTCATGTTCTTCATCTTCTTTCTTCAAAATTTGGATAGACCCTAGCTCTTTCCTTTGGTACTTTTTAATTTTATCTTTGTATCCATCTTTCCTTGGCAGGAGAATATCTATGTATTCTTATTTCATGAAAGGAAACTCAGAAGAATCATACTCAATAATATATTGGGGAACATCGTAGTTAGACTCACTGACGTAATCATGGCCATTGGGATCCATCCCATTTCTATAATTATTTTCCTGGCTGTATAATATCTCAAAGGTGTCATGACCCATGGGGATGTATTCATGGCTAATTTTCATGCTAAGGAATCCCCCAAGGGAAGAATACCATCTCCTCGATAAGAGCATCCCCCAAGAATCTAGAACATCGACCACTACTATGTCCATAAGGAGGATGATATGTCGAAAATCAATAAAAAAAACCTCAACGTCCTCACATAACCCATAAATATTGACCCTTTTAGAATTAATACCACATACATTACCATAGGGTCGGGTTGTCTTCAAAACAAGTTGTTCCATCACCTTCAATGACATGGAATTTTTTGAGGCCCAAAAAATCAAGCATGCAGTTGTTCAATCAGAGACCATTCATTCATAATGAAAGATATAAGGGAGGATGATTGTCTCTTTGTCGATCGAGATATATAGTATTCAAAATAATAGAAGGGTCTTCCTTCTTGGTTAATACTTGTAATATATTCAAGATTTCCCTTTTCATATAAGGGATCTTACACATATTTGTCACTGGGGATGTCATATTTAGTTTTCCAAACATGGATGCAACATCTATATTCAACTAGATCTCATATATGGTATTTGGATTAGGAAGAAACTCATGTACTAGAGGTGGAGGTGATGGGGACACCTTCTCTACTAATGGAAGAGGAGTGGCACGATGTGATATAAGGGATGAAAATTTATTTATTCGAGTGTAGCTCAAATATTCCCTCCTCCTTGAATCCTTCTTCTAATCCATTTTTAACTGATTAAAGGCCTAGAGTCTCCCCTCTCTTTCCCTCTATCTTCTGGCTTCATTGATATGGTCTTGTGTGAATTTTTCATCGTGGAAAATGAATATCATATCCATGAAATTTGTATCCTCGCAAGATTATTCATACCGTCAGTGGCACTCATCCTCTCTATGAGTTTCTTGGCATGGAAGGCACCAAGATTATGTGTCAACCATCCGAATTGGTTTGAATGTAACTGGGGCCTTTTCCTCTTGTTGATGTTTTGGTTTCCAACCTATGGAATCTCTTTTTTGTCTTCTAAAATGAGGTTTGGGAGAATATTGATTTCTTTATATAGTAGTCAAACGATCCATAATATGGTTCTACACCTGAGTAAACTGAGTACTCATTTGATATATGTTTTGATTCAATAGGGCAATAGGATCAAGAGCATTTCTCTTGGAAACCTTAGTCTTTGTTTCTTCCTTGACACGATGGTACTGAAAAGGATCCACCCTCGAATCTCAAATACTCTCTTCGATGTGAGCACTATATTCTTTGGCCCATGCTAACGATGTGGGCTTCTTGCTCTTAATAATGAAGCACAATTTCCATTAAAAATCATTCATATATAGGAGACAACATAATGTGTATATAGGACAAAACTCTGTAAGAATATGGTTGTACAATCTATCAAATATGGTATTGAATTCATTCACTTTCTCATTCTCCTTTTTCTTTATCTGGTTGAATTCAACTACAAGTGTCTCACCATGTTATTGTGTTGACCATCTATTCTTTAAAAACTTGGGAAAATATTCATAATACGTGAGATTATTTTCATGAAGGTATATTAACCAATAAAGATCTCATTTAGTCAATGATGAAGCGAATAATCTCATCGCTAGATGCTTATTCTCAATCCCTGCATTGTACATGTCTTGACCTATGATGTAAAGATGATCGTCAATAGTCACTACATTATTTCTTGGGAACTTTGGCAACCACTTCTTTGACTATTTTTGAATTGCGTTTGGGTACCCTTGGATAGTGGCCATGTAAAGGGTTTTGTAAAGGTCCTTTTTCCCAAGGGTGATCATTGGAGAAATGGGAAGGGTACCATGGAAGATATTTTTGACAACATCGAGCTTGAGGGGAGGCCTTATTTGGTAAACCTTAGAAGGCTTGAACGATTAGAAGAGAAAGGGTTCTAGGAAGGTGGAGTCGCCAAATGCACTTCAAGAAGAGCTTATCAAAAAAGGGAAAAGGGAGCATGCCATGGGTGGAGTCCCCAAGTAGGAGAGGGAAGAGGCTCTTAGATGGATTTCCAAAGTGTCTTTAGGGTTCGAAAGAGGATTTTAAATCCTCTCCATCAACGGTGCCAAAATGTTATTTCACATGTTTTAGGTAGGTAAAATCTCGAGCTAACCACCAAATTGGTGACAAATTAGAGAAAACCTACCCAGTGTCACCTTAGGCATGTGTTCTCGTCAATTTATAGGTGAGGTAAACACCTCAAGGGGGGGATCCTGGTGAACCTAGGGGGAATTGAGATGGAAAATTAAATGTATGAATGGATGCCCCTAAAGGTCAAGTTTTTAGATGTAAAAGGGAAATTCAAAATGAGTCTTGAGGAAGGTTTAGAGTTGCCAATGTTTTGAGTGACTTTGCAAGAGACAATACTTTCCTGAGACACAATGAAAACCAAGGACACAATGAAGTATGTTAGGTGGACAGGAAATTTGATCTTGTTGTCCCTAATTGCATATACAGTCATTGATATATATAAGCATATAAAATATAGTGAGAGCTTCAAAATAAGTGTTAACATTCTATTTAAATAAGCAAGAGACAATCTAGTGAAGATTAGTTCAACTCATCAATGAAAGAGAAATACTTTAGCATAAAAGCAAGGTTGCCAGAAAAACCTTAATGTAGTGATATTTTTCATCCTTGTGTCTGTAGAAAACCAATAATTATAACATAAAATTCAGCCAATGAAAATCACTTTAAAGTAGCGTAAAAAATGTGCTAGGGTTAGTAGTTTGTTAGGGGAAAATTATAGCCAACTTCTAGTGTTAGTTTAGGATTTATCTAGGGTTAGAGGGTTATATTTCTGCATCACTAATGGATGTAGGTTAGTTTTTTCACAGAAGCAAGTTTTAGTGGGTGAGAGAGGACTCCTCAATGAGTAAATATAGCCTAGGGCTCAAGTACTAATATCCTAGTGAGAGAGGTTCAAAACATCAACTTTTCACATTTACCAATGCAACATTTTATTTCTTGAATGTAAGGACTACTGCCTTTGATTAATGGTTGATGGAGTGAAAATTAAAGAGATATAGAGACTACCTAATTGCAATTATAAATTCTATTATTCCCCAAGGAAGGTACCATAGCTAGGGTTTAAAGTAAGGGGTGTATGCCCTTGTACTTCCTTAGAAAATCCTTGCAAACAATAATGCTATGTTTAAAATTATGGTTGAGATAAAGTAGGGGTGTATGCACTTATACTTCCTACTTAGACTTAGAAATATCAACCTTGGTCTTGAATTAAAAATGATAGAAACAAGTAAAATTTCCTACTAATCCAAATAAGATAAGATAAACCATAAAATGCCAAGATAAGCCACCACAATAACTAGAAAATACCTCCAAGAGATAACACATCATCACCATGTATTCCATAACCAAATATACCCAATAAAATAGCACAAGAGAACAAAAATATTCAAGGTTAGTGAAAAATTCAGTCCTTATCTCTTCACAATGGGAGAGTTATGATTCAAAATTAGATTTCATGATCTTTATTTATACAAAATGTCTATCACATATTTTTTCCACATATAAAGGGTAAAACATAAGATAAGGGGTCAACGACCCTTACCTTACCTCTTGAAACAAAATAATATTAAAAACTTCATCTTAAAATTAAATTTTAGACAAATGAAATCGTAGAACAAGGTGACGCCACCCCTTTTGGGGAAGTATTTGGCACTTTGAAGAAGTTGTTGGAGTAGTAGATTCATGGATAAGAATCCAAAGGCCACTTGTCACTCATTCAATTCCTCTCTTGATGGTATTCAAGCATATTTCCTTCAAAACATTCCAGATTTCATCGAACATCACCTTCACCACCAAACCCTATCCCTCTAGGTGATATCAAGTCTCCATAAGTGACGTTTTGACTCTCCTAGGAAAAACGTTTAGCATGTGAGGGATAGGTCATGTATTCCACATTGTACTATAGGACTCCAAAGTAAATTCATCATGATCTTATATGTGGGACCTTAGCATCCAAACTGTTGGATTGAATCCCCATTGTATCCCAAGCTAGGCTTGTTCTCCAAAAATTGGCCACCAAGCAAAGTCCTACCGAATGAAAGGGTATTGATCCAAATTTTATGAGAAGAACAAAATGAATAAAAAATATTAAGAGTTTCTTAACACAAAATAACAGAGATACAGTAAATTGGTTTTCTATTCAATAACAAAATAAGCTGAAACTGTAAAATGCAGTGGAAACAAGCTTGTTGGAATGGTAGCGGCTTATCTCTGAGAAGAGATGTGACAGTTGTGCGCATTCGCAAGAAGAATATTACAATGAGGATCTGAAGGAATTTTTACAGTAAACAATAATTCCAAAACCCTAGACATCCAAAAAACCTAACCCTAGGAGATGAAGCACCAAAAGTCACGTGGGCCATGTTTGTGTAAGCTAGTACATCAACTTCCTGGGGTCGTAACTTTTACATATGATCTAGGTTTTAGGCGTGTGATAGCCCGTTGGAAAGGTATAGTCAAGGAGATTCATTTTTAGGGCTCAATCATTCCTTTTCCTATCATTCATAATCTCAATCCAAAAAAACCTTCATTTAGGCCCTCAAAATGGCCCCGAAAGTTAAAACTGCTAAAAATAGTAAATTACCAAAATTGTCAAAAAATTGTTTTGAGCTAGTTGGAAAAGGTGGGTGGCCACTGATATCCATATGGATCAATTGTACCTCATTAGGAATCAATTTTCTCCATTTCATTGAGGTCCCCCATCATATGAGGAAATTTCTGTTGAATTTGGCCCCGGGTGAGCCACTTGCCTTGGTGCAGGAGCTGCCCTGCTTTGATGACTTGATAAAGATGGATCCTTTGTTGTCGAGTGACCTTGATCTATGTGTCCACAATATGATCATTGTATGCCTATTGTATGTAGTAAGGGTTTATCTTTGTTGGTTTCAGTTGTTCTTCTACTTCTGAGGTGTCCAATAATGGTGGGAAATAAGGGCGAAGGAGATCCACGTTGAACACTGGGTGCATGCCAAGGAAAGGAGGAATGTTGAGCTCAAAAGAATTATCCCCCACGACCTTGGTGATAGTGTACGACCCATAACAAAGTGGTCAAAGATTTCGATAGGGTCTCGTAAGGCGTTCTTTCTGCAAGTGCAACCAAACTTTATCACCCACATGAAACTTATGTGGCACCTGATGTTGATCATGGAGCTGTTTGTACCTATCATTGGACTTTTGTAGGATATCCTGAACCTGTTGGAATATGTGTTGAATCCTCTCAATGAATCGAGTGGCTTTGTCAGCTTCAGTTAGAGCAGGATATGAGTCAGTCGAGGTGACCGCAAGGGGAAGTGCAACATCTATGGGACCCAATGGTTGGAATCCCAGCCCCACCTGAAAGGGGCTATGGTTAGTTGATCTATGCAGAGATCAGTTGTAGCTCTGCTGGACATAGGGAAGGCTCTCATTCCATGT
>SNQJ01S0041528.1:0-22960 GCA_010110895.2 Picea sitchensis
TGGTGTAAGGAATTTGAGAACGCAGGCGAAGACAACCAAATCTCATTGCTTTATCTTGCGAATGGCATCCTACTAAAAAGCATGAATATGAAAGGATGCGATGCTTTTGTGGAGGAATTTTGGCAGGTTCTACCAATATATATCCAAATGGAGGACAATTTAGAATGGAAGTTGCCTCCAAGCTGGTATATACTGCTTTCTCTTAGACCGGATGAATAACTGGTTTTTGGATGCTTGTAATTTTTTATGCGGTCTGATCATTTCATGAATTTAATTTTTATATAAATGTGTAGGTTGACATATGGGAAGAACGGGATGTTTTTAAATCGGGCCATCACAGTCTGAGAACACATTTTCTTGGAGAAAACCCGCCGTCAAGTTCGGACAATGGGTTTGGCCCAATGCTCCCCGGAAAAAGAGTGAGACAATCTGGAATACATTTGTTCATTACCTTAAGCAATATTGTACTACTGTTTTTCATGTTGATGTTTTATGTTAAATTGGTATCATTTTAGAAACTTGAAGTTAGATTCGAAGCTGGAGGTACTGCCGAAAAAGTATTAGCAGCATACCAGGAAGCCGATGAGGATCATATAGACGAAGAGATGATATGGAAAACATACGAGTCTTCGTCGAAACGAATGAAGGAGATAGAGAACGATGTACTCAATGGCTGCGTAACTGGTACGTTGATTTGAGTTTTCAGACTTCTGTCATTAGGTTTTAGGGTTTATCGGAAGATCCACAGTAATAGTGTTATCTATCGATGTTATGTGGTTAGGGTTTTCATAATTTATCTGAAGATCCACAGTTATCTGTTGACGTTATGTGGTTGGGGTTTTCATAATTGGGTTTAGGGTTTATCGGAAGATCCACAGTAATAGTGTTATCTATCGATGTTATGTGGTTAGGGTTTTCATAATTTATCTGAAGATCCACAGTTATCTGTTGACGTTATGTGGTTAGGGTTTTCATAAGTGCGGGTTTAGGGTTTATCCGAAGATCCACAGTAATAGTGTTATCTATCGATGTTATGTGATTAGGGTTTTCATAATTTATCTGAAGATCCACAGTTATCTGTTGACGTTATGTGGTTAGGGTTTTCATAAATTATCGGAAGATCCTCAGTTATCTGTAGACGTTTTGGATCCAATAACCGGATCCAATTGTTGTGCATGTTTGTTGCGCAGAGCGAAGTAAGGTGCCAGAAGGGATGACCCTCGCTAAAACGAGCAAACATTCAACTTGTCATTGTATAAGAGTGTTTCTCTTAAGTCCTGTAGTAAAAGGATTTTCTTTATAGTCACAACAAATTTGAAAAGAGTTCGATACAATTTTCGGGCATAAGGTGAGTTCTACTAATCCCATTTCTCTAATGTTTTAAAGTGCTTTGACCGATTCTAAATCAACCTATATCTTCTTTGACAACTCTGATTCCCTGTATCTCCAAATTCTGAATCGACCTATATCATCTGAGTCCAACGGAATAAAAAACTCTGATTCCCTGTATCTCCTACCCTTGTTATTCAAATATCTCATCCATGTTACCACCTCCCAGTTGGTATTACGCAATTTATCGGTTGAAGAAAGAGAAGCAGCTCAGTGAAGTGGGAGTTGATACTGTGCAGAAGCAGAGGCCAAAGCAACTCAGTCAAGTGGGTGTTGGTATTGTGCAGAAGCAGAGGCCATTGAGGCTGAGGCCTATCATATTTCCATCTCTGCTTAATTTACCCTGAACAGGCCTCGATTTTTTATTGAATTGAAACTTTCATTTGAATTATAGGTTAATCGTACCTAAATCGTATGAACCTGGTAATTATGCTTAGTCCCACTCAAAAATCTCTAACAAACGATCAAAAGAATTATTAAAAGAATAGAAGAGAAATAGTAGTCATGTTTAGTATCTTTGTTTATATGCTGATCAGTGTTTTGCGGCCTGCAGCAGAGTTTTCTTACAATTTTGATTTGCTGGGTTTGCTGTTGGGTGTATTAAATTTTCGTGACAGTCAAACATTGTAACACAAGTAAATCCAGCTAAACATGCACATAAATTTGCAAATCTCTCTCTAACTCGTTATGTCCAGTTAAATGCCAGGGTGTTGAGGTACCTCCTTTCCCTCGATGCAATTTTTTATGCAAAATTAAATTTATGTTCATATTCATTGATCAAGTTCTTATTTCTTATCAACAGGGTACCTGGACATTACGCAGTCGATACGGTTGTCTGATGAACTAATTCACGAAGAAACAGTGTTGTGGGAATGCACCAACCAGCTGCAATCTAATGAAAAGACAACTGCTACTGTTATTTCTCAGCTGAGAGAGGCGATCCAACAAGAGGTAAATAATTACAGTTCATGGTGATCACAATGCCGTCGTACTCATCTGAATTTAGTTCATTAACTTAAGGATAGGTTCATTTCAATTGTCTGGGTCTTATTAAACTCAAAAGGAAGTATTTTACAGGAACATATGCTGGACAGTATTCGGGATCAACTCAAGGTGAGGTTGTCCAGGCATTCATTCCATACAAATTATCATAGTGATTTCTTGCTATAAAATGGTGATCTCATATTTGAAATTCATCCTATCGTCATATAATCAGGATGCCAAAGATCAGGCTGAGAATGCACGGAGGATTCGCATGAAGCTACAAAATATTTGTGAGAGTTCCCATAAAATTTACAATCAAACCAGCACAGAAGAGAACACGGAGAGAACCCAGAAGCAACCAAGGCCATCTTACATCATGTTTCTGTGCCACGAAATCGGAGCAGAGGAGGTTAATATTGGAGCATAGTAGATTAATATTTAAGCGACAACTCAGCTTCATAAACTAAATTCATGTTCAAGGTTGGCAAAATGTTTCAAGATTTTGGTGGTTGTTTTTAATAAAATGAATAGCATTTATTGGAGTGGAGATAATTCATATGGGATAAATCATGAAACATGGCAGTGGAGTCGACGTGGACTGGTGCAATTTATTCCATTGTTTTATTTGATAATTTCTTGTTTAACAAGATTTTGAATATAAAAATTGGAAATTTTAGAATATATTTTCCGAAGGGCTTTGAAATTCGGTGACTTATATCTGTTTATTTTTAAATAACTTTATATTTAGACACAATCTTTATGCAAACAGATAATCTTTGATGTCAAAATGAAGATTATTCTCACCTTAAGTTTGTTGTCAAAATGAGGTTATTTTTATTGGTTTGGCTTGTTATATCTGTTTATTTTTAAATAACTTCATATTCAGACACAATTTTTTATGCAAACAGATAATCTTTGATGTCAAAATGAGGTTATTTCATAATGAAAGTTTGATGTCAAAATGAGGTTATTTCTGTTGGTTTGGTTTGGCTTGTGTCATCCAACAGAGATGTTTGTAAAGATTTTAATTTGCAAAAAGAATGTAATGGAATATCAACTTTCCAGTAAACCGAAACGATCTTCAAAGGATAAGGAGAAAAGCCCCCAACATGGAACTGTTTTATTTTTATAATTATTATTGGAATTTTATGATTTAATGGTTGGTGAATTGTTTGAATTTTCGTTTTGAACATAGTAGTTCATGTTAAGAAAAACTTACCGTAATTATTGGATTTTAATAATTTGATATTTTGCATTTTTATTAATATTTTAAAATTTTGACAATTTTCTAAACAAAATTGATAAAATAATACAATTGAAAGATTAAAAAAAATCTAATATGAAAAAAAAAAAATACAAATTCCTATTAACATTATCTTATTATTTCCTTATTTTTATATTTAAATATATTTTCATTAAAACTTTTAATTTCAAAGAAGATTAAACATTAAATGAAAACCCATTCATGAATTATTCATTCGATTCTCATTATTAAAAGTGGATTGTGATTTGATTATCTACATGATTTGAATTTCAAATAGTAGTTTGTGATCATAATTTTGATCAATAAATAATATATATAAAATTTGTATTTTAAAATATTGAAAAACAATGATAAAAACAAAACTACATAATTAATGATGATAATGATGATGATGATTAACATCCACTAGATTTAATTGGTCTATGTCCACTTAAGAGGGTAAGTGATTACTTGTGATTGTTAGGATATTTTTGTTTTGCTCGAAAGCATTAAGAGAAGCTTTCCAAGATCACCACACTTTTGAGTTAAGAGAGGTTAGGAAAGTTGGTAGTGTGATAAATATTGCAAAATATGAGATCTAATATGGGTATTCATTTGGACAATCTAAGAGAAAATGTTTTCATCTTCAACCTTCTTAGTGCCACAAGGTGACACACTCTTTCATCCATGGCATTTTAGAATTGACCAAAATGGTTTCTTCCATGATTCTAATAGTTTGGGCCGGGGCGTGCATACCATCTAAGCTTGAGCCATAGGTGTTTTGACTTGATTTTGAAGCAATTTTTAGGTAGCCCTCTTGTCTTCCATGTTGTTTAACTTGTTCTTATACATTAGGTATCTAGTCATAGTCATGAAAGCTCTCAATGGGGAGAGTCTTGTTTCTAAGAGGAGGATGGGATGGGGCATATTTCCTTTAATTTTGAGGATTTAGGTTACATAAAAATTAGGATTTGTATTTTGCTCTATCTTTCGAGGATTCTAAATAGATACTACAGCTAAACTTCACATCCATAAAATACTTAGGTGTAACAAGAGTCTCAAGAGAAGTTTCTTCTTATCCCAACTCAAGATCGACTAATTTACAATTGTTTCCAAACCCATAATAAGCTTTCCATCCCAAGCAATCCTTTTATCAATGCTATAATTCAGTTAAGGCTGCATTGGTGAATATCAATTCCAAGATATTTTAGAAGTCACACTTCCTCAAAGTTGTTGTTTTCATATACAAGGTATCATAAGGGATCTTATTGGATTTAATAATCATGACCTTAGTCTTATTAATTTTAGGTCATAACCATATTGGAGCAAAATCCTTGAGGATTCTTGGTTGGTTTTCAAGATCATGGGGACTCCTTGCCATAAGAATGATATCATGCATAAAGAAGAAGATTGATCACTATACCAATGAGTAGGTCCGACACAACTTGCTTTTTCCCAACATTCTTCTAACTTATCAAAGTATGTACCAAAAGGGGTAGGGGACAGGGACAACCTTGTTTGACTCCGATATTAGTAGTTAATCTTTTGACCAACCCTCGGTGTTTTAAACTTAGCAATAACATTCTCATACATCCTTATTGTTAGAATCTATAGAAGATTGTGTTCATTTTACCATTGACAACAATATCGCTATTGTCACTAACCATAGGCCAAAAGCCACCCCTCGAACAACTTGGTATGACTGAGAGAAGAGAATCACGGTAGCAATCCAATATCGAGGAGGCTAATAATGCCTCGACACCTTATTGTAATGAGAGAAAAAAATCTTGGTATAAATCCAATATTAGAGGCTAATGTGCCAAGCAAGAATAGAAACCAAGCTCATCAAATAGTCCCACCCAGAAAAATGGCACGACACCTTCCCCAGAACTTGAGCACAAAGCATTCTGTAGCGCGCCAACTTGTTCTCTCTACACTGCTAAGATGTGAATAATATTAATGAGAGCCCGGCCCTATATTTATAGTAATCGCAGCAAACTCTTTTTCGAGATTGTACTCTCATACGGGTTATCTAGTGAATTCATATTAATTATATTTAGCGTCGACATCTTGTCTAGGGTTTCCTTTACTTCTTTGCTTCCTCTGGAATATTCTAATCTTGTCTTGGAGTCATAATAGAGGTTCAGCCTCGGAACTACTCAAAATATCAACACTCCCTCTAGCCTAGGGAGGTATGGTCTTGAACACAAACAAACCACCATTCAATGGCGATTATCGTAATTGTCATTGTCTTCAGTGGATAATCTCCTATGACAGAACATGGTAATCGATAGAACACACAGTGTTTATCTATGGTAATGTATACTAAAACCATGACACATAGTCACAAGCGATTGGAACAAATCCACCATAGTAGTATATCTCTCATGCGGAGCGGTGGTCTCTATAACAATCATCTTATGCCAATCTGCATAGAAAATTATTGTTTAAAATAAGGCTGAATCATATGGGCTAATATTTCACTCACATCTGTGAGATATAGAAGAACATTTTCCCTCATATTATAACATCAATGATGGGCTATCTTCATTATTCTTCTCAAACAAGGAAGAATAATTGTTTCTGATTTCTCAACCTCGACCATTCCTCACCCGGGCCATTCCTCCTACACTAATCCAAGAAGTGCACCCTAGAGATAATGTATAACCCTAAAGAATGTTTGTCCCTAATCATTGATTGTTGAGCTGGACCATTCCCCACCCTTGGCCATTCCTCCTACACTAATCAAAGTGCACCTAGAGAATAATATAAACCCTAAGGAATGAATGTCAGGACCATTTCAGTAACCACAAGAGGAAGAAGTGTCACGCATCAGCAACCTCCAAAAGCAGAGACCATTCCTCATGTTATCTGATGAGAAATGGATTTGTCGACCAGTGACTGAGGTCTTCTTGAGTAACCCTCAAGGAAAGCTTCCCTAGAACGCTCCCCATGTTAACCACACAGTAAGAATGGATTGTCTATATTTGCTCGAGAATGCGGACCATTTCCATGTTAACCACAATGAGAAATCTTGTCTGTCATAAATCTCAATCCAATTTCGAGCCGAGGGAAAGAATGCGTCCAATTTTGGACTATTTTTCAATCCTATGAATAAATGTTTCAATAATATTTTTAGTGCTCCCCTCCCTAACACGGAGAGTCTTCCCTTCGGTAGGGAGTTATTTCCACGATCCCATCTTCTCTCAGAAATATAAAAACTTTATTACGGATAGGGTTTTGTCCAGATAATGCATTTGTCTTCTCATCGGTGGGGATATGCAAGAGATTTACTCCTTCACGGACTTTATCTTGAATAAAGTGATATTTGATCTCAATGTGTTTTCGATTTATGAAACAAAAGATGTTACGATAATCTTATACAACTCTGATTATCTGCAATGTATTATAATAATTAGATTCTAGAATCACGATCAAATAAATTGGAGATTAACTTCCTTCACCATATTTATTCTGTTCATGCTTCACATGCTGCGATATTCTTTGCTTCTATTGTCGAGTCTTGAAGACTTATGTTTCCTTAACGCCCCAAGATATCATGGTGGAGTGGCTTCAAACACATACACAGTACTCTTTATGTCTTTGTACTTCACACTTAATCTGGTCTGTGAATCCATGAAGTTGTATATCAGCGGATGTGGTATATCTCAAGCCGTAGTTTATTGTTCCATGAATACATCTTAATACATGCTGGAGCTATCCAATGCTCATGTCTTAGTTCCACACAGGCGGCTTCTTAGTGTGTATTCCACAACAAAGCAAATATCTGGGTGAGTATTTACCAAATACATCAATGACAATTAATTGTTGATATAAGGAGATGGATAGATGTTCGATCTGGAACTTTACTTTTCTTACCTCGCATTCCTTACAGGAGTTTCCATGGAGAAACCACAGTCCGTCATTCAATTTCTAAAGGATCTTTGTGTGTGTACTTTCCTTGTCCAAAGTGCTTCACCACGCTTACGCCATACTTCTAGTCCCAAGTAGTTGTGCATGAGACCTAGATCTTTCTTATCAAATTCAAAAGCTAGTTCATTCTTGCACTGGATAATGAGAGACTCTTCAACTATTATGAATAGATCGTCAACATATAATAGTAGAATAACAGAGTGCATTATCCACAATTTTATTAGTAAAGGTTTTGGATCGCATGACTCTTGGAGAAACCAAGTCTCGTTAGATAAGTGTCCATTAAATACCAAGCCCTTGGATCTGCTTGAGTCCATGTAAAGTTTCTTCAATCACATAAGAACATGGTCTCTCGGGAATGTACCTTGAATCCTTGAGGGTTGTTCAATGTATACTTCTTCTTCAATAGCTCCATTGAAAGCTATCTTTATCCATCGATGTAGGTTCATCCATGGAAGCTGACAAGATATATGATAGCTCGATGGAGTATACTAACCACCGGAGAAAAAATTTCATCATAGTCTTCTCCCTCCTTACGGGAGAACCCTCTAGCCCTGAATCTTGCCTTTATATTTATCCACGCTTCTTTGCTGCATGTTTGATCTTGTATACCCATTTTGAGGTTACCACCGATTTTTCTTTAGGTCTGGTACAATTTCCCATACCTCCTTTTTTCATAATGGATTGATGTTCTTCGGCCATAGCTTCTTTCAATAAACTTGTGCTTCTTCAAAATGTGGTAGGTTCTTCATCTAGAAGCTTCATCATGTATGTTGCATAACTTGAGAATCTTTTAGGTCTTTTTACTCTTCTGGATGTTCCTTCTAGAACCTTGAGTCTTTCAGCGTCTTGTAAGGTAGCTTCAAGCCAAGATGGTTATTTCTTGGTCTTTGGTATGATATCTGAATGAATGTTTTCACATTGGCTCCATGGGATGATTGGGTTGATCCTTTTCATCATTTTAAGTTTTACATTGTTTTTCTTCATTAGGTTCTTCAATC
The DNA here is from genome assembly GCA_010110895.2 of Picea sitchensis. Classification (NCBI taxonomy): domain Eukaryota; kingdom Viridiplantae; phylum Streptophyta; class Pinopsida; order Pinales; family Pinaceae; genus Picea; species Picea sitchensis. Next base: position 8,551 of record SNQJ01S0041528.1, read on the forward strand.
TTTTCTTCTTCTATAATTTCTTTGATGGATTCCCTGAAGGCCATCCTTTCATTGAACGTTACGTATCTGCTAACTTCTATCTTATGTTTTTCACGGAATATATATTCTATAGGCCTTGGATGAATCACTATATCCCCACGAATATCCCCTTCTTTCACAGAAGGGTCCTAGTTTATTCCTTTTGTCCTTGGGAATATGAAGATAGAAATTTGGACGTAAATATTATTAGGTTTCCACGTTAAGTTTCTTACGAGAGGCTGTTGTGTACATATATTGCCGTCATTCTTGCTTCTAGCCATAGGAACATGGATAGACCTTGATCATTCAATAAAGCTTTTCTGGTTTCTTCTATAGATCTGTTCTTTCTTTCCACCATTTTTTTGAGGATTATGAGTAACAATCATCTCCCTCCTAATCCATACCAATTTGCAGAATGAAATGAATTCCTTTGAGGTGTATTCTCCTCCATTATCTGTTCTTAAGGTCTTGATCTTCTTGTTAGTGAGGTTTTCTATCTACGCGCTTTGAACTCTTGAAACTTGTTTAATACTTCATCATTTCTCTTCAATAGGTGTAGCTCAAGTCTTTCTTGAGTAGTCATATATGATATGCTAGTAGTAAGAAGATCCTCCTAGAGACTTGAATGGCATTGGACCACAAACATCCCGAGTGTAGATCTAGAATCTCCTTGGATGCTGTTTTGTTGCTTAGAATGTTTTCTTAATATTCTTTCCAAGATCACATTCTTTGCGGATTCCTTCATGTGTAGATTGCAACTCTAGTATTCCTTCCAACCATTCTTTTGAGAAAGGTAATGCTTGATAGTTATGTGAGCATACCTTCTATGCCAAAAGTTCACATTAGGGTTGACCTCTCGTCATGTGCGAGCTTCTTCATTCCATTCCTAGCTTGAGTCTATACATATTTTCTTCGACTTCTAATAACTCTATCATTCTCTATGCTAGAGTCTTTTATGCCATGATAACACTTTCCATCCACAAAAGCTATTTTCGTTCTCTTGTCTTCTAGGCATGATGTCGATACAAGATTGTTTCTAAACCAGGTACATATAAAAAATTACTTAAGTGAACATGGTTACTTGATTTCAACTTAGCCGGAGGCTTGTCCAAATCCTTTCCCGACTGAGGTAGGGTGGCTTTTTGTCTCCAAGCTGCCTTGTACAGTATCTTCTTCCTCATTAAAAGATTTTGAGAGTCCGGCTTGATCTCCCATCATGTGCCTAGAAGCACCACTATCAATTATCCGCATGTCATCTTCAATCGTTCAGGTGGGGTGTTGGGTGGTGTAGAGACTAATCGTTTACTCATGTCTTTGGTTGACTTGTAGTTGGTCATGCCTTGATCCGAAACTTCAACTTCATCATTTCTGTATTCTGAGAGAACCAAGAGGTGTGTTGAGTTAGGGAGCATCTGAGATATATATTCTCCTTGAAGCGAGATGCTCCATCATAAGGTGTTGGATCTGAGAATTAGGGTTTATGAAATTGTTACTGCTAGTAACCCTAGCTGGATTTTCTTGGAAGCTACTCTTGCTAGTAACCAGCCGGTAGTTCCTCAGCGGGCTCAATATCCTAGAGGCTATGCTTCATTCCAGCATTTAGAATTTTGAAGGAGGTGTGGGAACATAACCTATTGGAATATAGAAGATTGTGCTCATTTACCATTAACAATATGTCGTTATTCGTCACCTAACCATAGACCAAAGCCACCCCTCCGAGCACCTTGACCTTGATGAGAAGAGAATCACGGTAGAAATCCAGCCAGCCAAGAGGGCTAATGAAATGCCTTCGAACACCTTGACCTTGTGAGAGAGAATCACGGTAGCAATCAATGAGAGGGATAAATGCACCGAGGACCTTGACCTTGATGGAGAAGAGAATCTTGGTAGCAATCCAATAGCCAAGAGGGCTAATGCACCAAGAAGAATAGAAACCAAGTTGATGGATAGTCCACCCAGGAAGATGGCGCAACACTTTCCCTAGAGACTTGCACACAAGCATTAACGCGTGTGAGGTGGTTCTCCACAGCGTGAGATGTGAATAATGAAGCGGCACACTATATTTATAGTGTCGGCGGACTCACTTTCGGTGAAACTTCTCATGCAGGGTATAATTAATTCATATTAATTATATTTGTATTGACATCTTGTCTAGGGTTTCCTTTCTTTGCTTCCTCACGGAATATTCTAATCTCATAGGTCACAATAGAGGTCCATACCTCGAAGCTACCACTTAATATCAGCGATTATTGCAACGACCCTCAACTTGAGAGGCACTTTTATTTCTTCAACCTATTCCAAAGGTTTTCCTAGGAACCATGTCAAAAGCTTTTCTAAAGTCAACAAAAAACAAAAGATTGGTTTAGTATTGTGGAACTCTCGCAATGATCATAAAAGTAACAACATGGTCCCGATTTGAATGATATCCTCTAAACCGGCACGCCTTTGGTTCTTTAGATTTACTTTCTAGCGAAATGCTAATCTTCTTTTCAAAATAATTCCATAAAGATTGGCTAAAATGGGGCTAATCAAAATGGTCCTATAATCGGATGGAATGTTTCTATCCCATTTTTTAAAATAGGAACAATGAGGCTTTGCATCTAGGGTTTTAGAGGCCACAACTTGACTACTAAGTGAAGGCTTGTGTATGTGAGGATGAGTTGGCCCTCGTTTTAAAATTTCTTGGTAGCCTTCAATGTCCTTAGTTTTTTCCCATTTGGGGCAACGAACTCTATGTCATCTAAAGAAAAAATTTCTTCCTTTAGCCAGGACAATAGGAATGGTGTCCATAGCATTAGAGAACTCATAAATACTTTTAAGGTGGGAATTTCAGGTCCTTTAAGGAATCCTATTATTTTCTTTAGTATTATGTTTTAGAATTTGGCTCCGAACTTGTTAGGATCCAACTTGTATAGTTGAAAGTTGTTCTTGCCTTTTATTGATATGAATCTTTCCCTTTTAATTAAGGTTTTGTACATATTGATCTTATCGATTTTAAAGGCTCATTAGAAGCATCCCTAATGGCTTTCTAGCAATTTTACAATCTTTATCATACCAAGGGGTTGGATTTATTCTATTATTCTTTTTATAGGACACCTTGAAAGAGAACTTGTTAATAAAATTGGAAAGGGTAGTTGTAAAATTAGAGTAGAGTTCTTAGATGTTGTCCTTATAAGTTGGAGGTTTAATTTACTATTTCAATGCTTTAAGAAAATGTCAGCTTTAATTTTGTCAAAGATCAAATTCCTTTAATTATCGAGGAATTCTCTCTTCAATAGTGCTCATTTGTAATCATTCACAATTGTGAATATTTTGCTTAATCTCTTCTAGTTTTTTTCTTCTTTTTCTTGTGGGTTGCATCCTAAAAATTGATTCACCAATGGTGATACTTTGCCCAATCTTTTCATTTGTGATTATGTTAAACATGAGCTTTCTACAACCCAATCTAAGAAAAGTGTGTAATTCCTTATATTCTCAACCTAAAATTAACAATGTCTCTTTTAAAGAAATAATAAAATATTGAGTAAATAAAATCACTACTTATAAACTCTATTATAAAGTTTTAAAATATATATATATATATAAACTAATGAAATGTGAACAATATAACTATGTTAACTATGGGTAGAATAACAATATAGAATCTACATTAAATTAAATATGCATCTCCATTAATTTCCATGTAGGTTTTTTGAAAGTATTTTGGTGTAGTGCAAAAGCTCTACCCTCAAAATCTTATATGTACTTAGAAAACACTTTACGAAACGTGTGCGCAATAGCTTCGTCACCGTCGAATCCATAACAGTTTTTATCGACACAGGTATGTGATAAACACTGCATTTAAAAAAATACTTTCCTTTATCAGAGTTAATTTTTGCTAAATTTTCTCCACAAGAATAAATGTATTGCTAAATTTTCTCCACCAGAATAAATGTACCGTTTATGGATGTATAACGAATATATATTATACTAGCATACTTCTAAGCTGGTGAATGGGAATACCTCTAAGTTGGTGAATGGAATGACTAAGTGAAAGTGCAGTAAATAAAATCCTTATTTTTTATATTTAATTTTAAAAAGTAAATGAAACATGAATTATTCCTAAACAATATTTATTTTAATTTTTTAGTTTTAATTGTGCAATTATATTATTTATTTTTATTATTTTTTAATAAAATAAAAATAATTAATAAATTATTATTGTATTAAAATATATTTTATCTTTAATATTAAATCAAACATTTTTAAATATTTATTAATATAGTCATCTATTTTTTATATTTTAATTTTTAAAAATTAAATGAAACTATGAACTATCCCTAAACAATATTTATTTTTAATTTTAATTTTAATTGTATAATTATATTATTCTAAACAATATTTATTTTAATTTTTAATTTTAATTGTATAATTATATTATTTATTTTTATTATTTATATTATTTTTTAATAAAATAAAAACAATTAATAAATTATTATTATATTAAAATATATTTTATCCCTAATATTAAATCAAACATTTTAAATATTCATTAAATCAAACATTTTAAATATTCATTAATATAATCATTCAATTTTATGTGAATAATTAATATATATATATATATATATTTATTAAAGGGAATATATACAGATTTTATATGTGAAATCAATTAACCTTACAACCCATATATATAAATATATTTATTAAAGGGAATATATACAGATTTTATATGTGAAATCAATTAACCTTACAACCCTTGCATTTATTAAGCACTCACATGTCCAAGAGAGTGGGTCGGGAACAGTTTTGATTGGCCAAAAATATTGGCAAACATCTCCTAGACGGGTTTCCAAGATGCAGAGCCCGTTGTGGCCGCGGCTTTCCAAAACTCACGAATGGACAATGCCTCGAGGGCTGTAGGGTTGAGAAAGTGATTCCGGAGCCCAGGATTGAAAGGAGGTTTTTAATGACAGTAATAGTGGTTTCTTAAAACCTATTAACTTGTTAACAGGTTTTGAACAATACTTGTCTATAATATACATTATATTATATAATAATAAATATAACTTAATATAATAAAAATAAATATAATATAATAATAATGATATAATAATAATAATAATATATTTATAAATATAATATTATTATATAATTAATATAATTTACATATATTTATAAATATAAGATTATTATATAATTAATTTAAATATAATTTATAATATATAATATTATTATTATTATTATTATTATTATTATTATTATATACTTATATATAATATTATTATATAATTAATATAATTTATATATACTTATAAATATAAGATTATTATATAATTAATTTAAATATAATTGATGAGGTTTTTTTGAGTTTTCATATATCAATTTAAAATTAGATTATTATTATAATTATTATTACAATAAATTATATAATAGCAAATTAATATTTGAATTATAGGTTTTCACACTTAGTCATATTGTTGTTTAAATTTTTTAGATAAATTATATGATTTTTTTTTGGTAAAATTAAATTTTTGAATAATAATTATAAAATAAAATAAAATTAATCATGAAGTCATTGTGTAAAATGATTAAAGTAATAATGAAGATACGGTGAAAATTAAAATATATATTGTAAATATAAATTAGGAGGTAAGGAGGAAAGCAAATTAAATACAAAAGTATTATAAAAATAAGAAATGGTCAAGAAAAAAACAAACTATTAAATTCAAAAATATTATGAAAATAGGAAATGGAAAAGGGACTAATTGGAGGGGAGGGGGGTTAAAAGTAATGGAATAGCATTGAAGAAGGAGATATAAATATAGAAAAAGAATTAAACACAAAGAGTCAATGTTTAATCTTATTTGATATGAGTTATCGGATAACACTCTTTTGTATTATTATTTTTATTTGTTCCATGGGTGGAGTGTCCACTCTAAACATTGGAGATTTCAAAAACTTACAGACCTTTGTAGACTTTTCTAGTCAAATGTTGGGCAAAGGTTATAATATTCTAACAAAGCCTCTAAAACTATCGGCCCTCCTAGTGAAACAGAACGCAACGCAGTGCAAAGAGTGCACTACGCAGTCTCACCCGAGATAGTCTTAATGGGTGACTGCAATACTCAAGTGTTTGCAGTCTAGGATTGAGTGGAGGTGTGAGAAGTGTGCGCTTAGAGCTCTATTTAACTTATTAAAGCAATAAATTGCCATTCACCTTTATGCATGGAATATAATCAACGCATACATTCAACATACTAATATCTACTTAGAAATATTAAGGAAACACGTGAATTCAATCACATAACACAGGTTTTACCGTGGTTCACCCCCTCCTAGGCTACGTCCACAAAAATCTGGCTCTTAATCTCTTCTATTATAGTAGTTCCAATACTACAGCATTGCACGCTTTACAACTCTTCTCAATCAGGTTGAGATATGTTACGAGGCGGACTAGATTGCACCATGCTCCTCATCTTGTGATCTAACCCTCAAGATCTACCCTCCTTCTTCTTCCCCGGCTCAACAACTTACAAAATTATGTCATATATCAAAATATTACAACTCAATACACTATATTTGTCTCTAGCTCTCTCTCCCAACTCTTTGGTCTCTCTCTATGAAACCTAGGTGTCTATATTTATACATTTATGTCTCATCGACCATTACAGTGTATTGCAAAAACCCTAACCCTAACGTTGTTAGGTATTCCATGCATGTGTGCGTGTTGCTCTTCCTTCCATATATCACTTTCCTCATGCATGCCTTCCCAAAATAGCCTTTCTTTTCGCTTTGGCCTGCTTCCAACATGCCACCAACATTGACATGTGGCTCATCCTGAGCCACGTAACCTTTGTGCACGTCGTCGATCTCTCTGGAGATCGCTTGGAACTTCTCCCTGATCTCCGTTGCTTTTGTTTGAGCCTGCACGATCTTCTCCTTAAGTGCATCCAATGCCTGCACTGCAATATCATCAATGATCAACCTTGCACATTTTGCTTGATTTTGTTCCATATATGTCTTGGATTCCTCTACCCGTGCAATGAATTTCATTGTTCACTCATGGAGCGGTTCCATTTAAGTCTGGCGCTCCTTTTTCTACGTCTGCATAATGGTGAGTTATGCTTGCAGTTTCTTCATGTCTTGTGCCCCTTTGACGTGCTTTGTGATTGACATTGTCTTCTTCTTCTGCTTTAGGTCTTGGATAGTTGTGCTTACCCTTTCTTCTTTCTAATCCCACTGCTGGACCTGTTGATCTTCTTCCAGCTTCGTCTAGAGCTGAGATGCTTTGTCAAACAAGTCCCCCGCTGCGTGGACCTGTCATTCTATCTCCTGTAGCTGCTCGCTTTCCTTCTGATTCCATTGCTCCCTTACCTCTGGTGGAGTGGTAGATGTGAGATTCTCATGGAGATTCTCGATCTCTTGTTGGTATTGATTGATTATCTTCACAATCTTCACAATCTTTTCTATTGATGTGAGTTCGTCCATCTGCGCGGTCTTTGGGATCTTTTCGTAGGATATGGCCACTTTCTGCTCCAATCCCTTCACGCGTTCCCTCTCCTCTTTAGTCTCGATCTTGGCCTACTCAAATATCAATTCCATCTCGTCTCGTTTATCTTTTACCTATTCTAGTTCGTTTGTGTCTGTGTGTGCATTAGACTATACCTCTTGTGTAACGCTGACCTGCAGTTTATATAGGGCCTTGGTGGGTATCCACGGTAATACCAACTACAATTGTGCCAAATCCTTTAGGGGTTTCTGCCCCATGATCTCGTCCATGTGCATCATGCTAGGTGTAACGTGGAACATTGCACTCGGTTGTGGTATTTTTTGGATTGTATCCCACTCGCTTGCTTCATGTTCTCCTCATGTTTCTGATGATGATGGTCTCGTTTCTATGTTGATGTCGGTTTCCCGCACTTCCCTAATCTACCTGAGGAGTTCTCGCATGTCTTCCAGCTCTTCTTCAATTCTGTCCTTTTAACACGTAGCATTCTCAAAATCCTCGAATGTGTGATCCTGGACCAATTGGGCTATCATTTCTGCATCATCCTCCATGATTGTGTATTTTGGAGGTGTTCTATGCACCTTCATCTTCTTGCGCGCACCCCCTGTCTGAGTAGTTGGCCGCTTAGTCAGTCCTGGTTCTTGTGGAGTAGGACTTGGTGTTGTCCCCTACACTGTCTCGATCTGTTTTTGTTGTACTCAGGCCGCCTGAGTATTGTTCTTCTTCCCCATATGGACTCCTGTCTTTGATGTCCCCCCTTTCTTCTTCTTTGGTTTTGTCTTGGATGGTCCTTCATTTCTTGGGCACTGTGACTTCCTGGGGCTATGCCTGTTCTTTCCCTACCTCCTTAGCATGTGTAGGTTCCTTCCTTGTCTCCTCCTCTACCCCTACAGGTATGTCTCGAGTGAGGAATGGAATCCTCCATTCATCTTCCCAATCCTTGATGGTTATTTCTATGTCTCCCTCTGTGATGCAATAACGCATTTGTAGACATTGTTTGTTGGGGCCCTTCCATGCTTGGATCCACATCGCATGTCGAGTGGCCTTGAATTTAGCTATTCCCTAATAGTATGCAACAGCCTATGGTGTTATCCTCTACATGTTGGCGATGTTCTCCTATAGATCGTGAAGATATCCTTTGAATATAGTTGCATTCATCTTTTTTTTCTTGGCGTTCGAAGAGGTGCCAAGCGATAACTATCTCTCTCCATGATTGGGTTTGGGTCTGGCGATGAAAAATACATAGTTCAGCTCCTTCCATCCCATAATGGCTATTAGCATGATCATCCATGAATAATGAAATTATGTACCCAGATTGTGTGCATCCTTGCAGTCATCTAGAAACAGATTCAAAAGATAAGGGGCCCAACTGATCATGGTGCCCTCAACACACTATGCTGCAGCTGCGATAAACCCGGCTGTGACTTCCTCCTTGTGACATGTTTTGAGAAACTTGTAGGCCATTATTTCCATGGCCATTCTTGTCGCACTGTCATTGATTCATTTAATAATAATTTTGTTCGCCCCCCTTTCAGTGTCATATTTCTTCTTCATCTCTTCAATGAGTGATTTCTCCTTTGTTTTATCATTGAGGAACTGTGTGGGGTCCATGCCTCGTGATGAAAATCCTATGATGTGAGCAATGAGCTCTATGTCTATTGAGACAAGTTTGTCTAGCCACAAATCTCCACCATGTGTGACCTCTGTCAATTGTTTGCATACTGTCCTCTGCCAAAGTGTGGTAGGTCCAACAGCCCTAAAATCCCAGTTTTTTCCAATCCTTCTACCCACTGGAGTGGTTGATGAATCGGTTCCCCAAATGGATCTACACCCACTGTCTGTAGGAAGACTTTCTTCGCAAACTCTGGGAACTTGTTTGTGGCCATTACATCATCGTTTGAGTATTTTAACTTCTCGACATAACCTAGCAAGTCTAATTTCACCCATACCCCTTCTGGTATACGCGACAAAACAATTGTTACGGTGGGTTTTCTACACGGTGACCTAGGTACCTATTGCTTATCCTTTCGTGGTGGTGGCTGACTCAAGGTTCCAGCCCCCATGGGTCATTCTTCAGTATATTGTTTCGGTTGGCTCGTGACATCTTCTGTTGCTCCGTCTTATGGGTGTCCTGACACAGTTGTCTGTGATTCCTCTGGCTCGACCACTTCTTCCTGATTTGGAGTCGTCCCATTGACTCTCGAAGCTTCCTCAGGGTTTTTTGGTTGTGTTGGAATTCTTTCATCCTCATTCTATCGGCCCTGCCCCTCTTCTAGCCTATCTATGGCCATGCCTGCAGGTGCTTTCTGTTGGTTTTCTTCTACCACAAGTGTTGGGCTTCTCGGTGCTATATCCGGCAATGGGATTTCGTCCACATTGATGACTTCTAGCAGTTTTTGTTCTCTTCCTTACGATTTTGTTTATGATCTGGTCCTCACTCCGGGTTGTCTGGCAGTCTGGCTCGATTTTGCTTGTTTTGGCGGTGTCATGGTGGTAAAGGTCAATCGTCCGCCGAGCTCAGTGGCCTCTGTTTTTTTTTTCTACTACACGGTGGCTTTCAAGTTGTGGGTGGTCAACTATCCTTTTATAGATTTAGTCGGCTCTCGTTGATCATCCCTCTAACTTCTGCGCCTCCTAAGTCTTTCAACTGTACAACTCCCTCATCTGTGACAATTTTTACTTCGTACGGTCCTAACGAGTGCATTCTGAGTTTTCCTAGATGCTGAATGGATTTGTTGTCATACATCAACACTAAGTCTCCTTCCTTGAAAGTTTTCTTCTTGATGTGCTTGTAATGCCAAGATTTACCCCTTGCCTCTTGAACTTGTTGGTGGAACACTACTAGGATCCGATATTCTTCCATGACCATCAACTTATTCAGTCTCTCCTGTTCTATGCCTCATTCTGTCATGTGTGTAATCGATGCTACGCGTAGACTAGGTACCAAAAATTCTAATGGCACCACTGCTTCTTGTCCATATACCAATTTGAATGGCATGTGTCTTGTCAACTTCTTGCATGTGGTCCTCTATGCCCACAATACAGTTGTTATTTTGAGGTCCAATCATCCTTGTTGACATTATAGATTTTTGTCAATTCATTTTCCAAGATTTTGTTAAATGTTTCTACTGTTATGTTTGCTTGTGGATGATATGGTGTGCTCTTTTGATGGTGGGCTTCAAATTCCTAAGTCATAGCCTTGATGGTACTTTTAATGAAGTGAGTGCCTTGGTTGCTCATCAAAATCCTTGGGCAACCAAATCTAGTGATTACTTGTTCAAATAGAAAGTGTGATGTTGTTTCTACGCTTCAATATTTGACTGGTGTTGCTTCCACCCATCTTGTCAGGTATTTTGTCGTGATGATAATGTACCTTTCTCCTACCCTCTTTGCTGGTGGGATAATTGGTCCCATAAAATATATTTTCCATTTGTCAAATACCTGTAATGTTACCTGTGGTCACAGTGGCATCGCGTCCCTTCTATTGGGTTTACCAACCCTCTGACAAATGTCACATCTCTGGAAATACTCCTTCGAATCTCTGTGAATGGTTAGCCACCATAGGCCTGTGCACAATACCTTATGCGTGGTAGCTTTTCCTGCATAATTTCCTCCCTCTATTCCCTCATGGGCTTCTGCTAAAACCCTTGGTCTTTCATGTTCTAGCACATATCTTTGCAAGATGCTATATGTGCCCATTTTGTATAAATGTCCTACAATCAGTTGATAGTCTACAACTCAGACTACCAGGTTTTTCTTCTGCATGGTGTTATATTCCTGTGGCACAGTACCTATTGTTGAGTTGAGAAAAAGGTACAAATATTCTCCTTATTACCATGGTTTATGTTATATTCTTGATTGACTTTTATATTAATTAGAAGTAATTCGAAAAGAAAATGATTAAAAAGTCTTTTAGAAATATTATTAAATGATATTAGATATTTTCTGAATTTTGGTTTGAATTGTTGTGATTTTATGCAGAAAATGGACAATTGTTGTTACCTCAAGACAATTAAAGAGATCCTGATGATACATAATCCATTGAAGATCGAAGGAATCAGGCACAAAGAGGTTTAGAGGAAGATTGAACCTTTATTTTGTAATCTTTATAAATAGTAAAAGCAATTCTGAGGATCTCTCGATCCTCAGGATAGATTAATTTACTTATTGTTACACATAAAAAATACTCACTTTGATAGTGTCACAAGTGTTGTCGTTACAATGGTCACAAGTGTCGCATTTTGCTCACAAGTGTCGCAAGTGTCAGGCCTATAAACAACATCAGGAGGACACTTGGCACATGTAAAAAACTTGATTTGGAAGAGGAGGAAAGGTTAACTGGGCTCATGAACCTTTTGCCATCTAAAAACACTCAAAAAAGTAAGTTTTTGGAGGGGAGTGCTCCCCTATACTTCTTCTGGGAGTGCTGGCACCCCCCCTTACACTGTCTCGGAGCACTATAAAGCTCCTTTGGCCCTTCTGAGGGAGAACTGGTGTATTTAGGAGTGATGGCACCCCCCTTAAGACTACTGGGGAGCGCTACAACGCTCTGATGGCCTTTATGAAGGAGCGCTGCCTATTCTGGGTAGTAGTTAAGTTGTTGAGATGAATGGGGGAAGGATCCTTTCATTCTTGGAAGGAATTTGGATTCGAATCCCTAGTCCAGCCATGATCTTAGGGCAGATCCTCAATTGAAGGAGGAAAATCCTCAACTTCCCCAAGGATATCTTAAGTGGTTAAAGCCTCTCCAAGGCTATATAAGCAAGATTTCTCATGGTGAAAGGGGACAGAAAAGAGAGAATCACACCAAACTTATGATCTTATAAGTGGTGCTGGAAAAGAGATATTTTGGAGGCAAGAGACCTATGATCTCATAGGGAGAAATCGGTGAAGCTATCATCATTCAGATCATGGATCTTTTGAGCAAGGGATAGACAAGGAGGGCTTGACGAAACTGCTGCAACTCATCCATGGCTGTAAGCAATGTTTTGTCCTCATTAATATAATTTGCTTGGCCTATTTCTTTCTAATTCGTGTTCAATCTCACATGAATTTGTCTCTTTAGTAGATAGACCTATTTCGGACTAATCTTGATAGAGTAGGAAGTGGTCATACTTTGTTTGTCTACAGGGCTTATCGAAGAGAGAAAGATTGGAGCTCAACTCGGAGCGTGCAGGGACAAACACCAGTAAAAGATACTTCTTTTCTCCTTCCTCCTTACACACTAGTCCACCTAGATCTAAAAGGAAGTCAGTAACCATGATAAGCACTTTCTGTCTTAGAGTTAAGAGTCTATCTCTTTGAGGAGATCTACCTGTCCGGAGGGAGATTTTCCTTCAACAGAAATTGGCGACTCCATTAGGGATCGAATCGAAACTTTTGGTTTTGATTTTTCCTCATAGACCTTGTATTAAACTTTGATTGTTCTTATGCCTTGCTCACCCCTTTATATCTGATTTCATTTTCTGATTGACTCTTTACCCCATCACACTCGGCTTGATTGCAAAAATTCCATTGAAATTTTGGATTTTTTGGACCTTTTTCTGAGCTTTAGGACTCCAACGATCCCTTGCCTTGTTAGCAGGGTGCTAGTGCTCCCTTAAGATGCTAGACAGAGTGTTATAATTCCCTGGTGTCCCTTACACCAGAGCGCCAACCCCTTTTTGCATAAAATCTCTTCAAAAATTCCATTTTTTGGAGGTCCAGACCTGTTTTTTCACTTGCTGAGCTGCTTTGTGATTCATGATTCTTCCTTTGACCTTTGACATGCTTCCTCCTAAGAAGTAAACACCTTGTTGTTCATATTTTATGCCCTTCTTCATTCTTTTTGAGTTTTTTCTATTGAGAGCTTGAAATCAACCCGTTGTTTTTTCTCTCCTATCCGACTGAGCAAGAACTCTAGTGAAGGACATTCGAAGTCTGCAACTCTTCTCATTTGGTTCATTGAGGTCGTCTTGTCCAATATCTTTCTCCTTCCTTTTGCATTTTTGATCTTCTTTCTCTTGTTTGATTGAAAAAGGGTGTGTTGTTTGTGCGAAATCTACGTTTTCTTGTCCGAATCTCCTTGATACGAAAGGGTAGTTGGCAGGACAAGTTTTTCATTGAATTGATCATCGTTCGCATGAAAACAACAAAAGTACATCTTAATGATTAGTTTTCATATTAGTTTGCATTTATGAAATGTTGTAGCACCATATTGGATTTGACTGAGAACAAAATTGATTGAGGGCATTCCTTATCAAGTGTTTGATAGTGAAAACGACTCTTCCTGTTTCCCTTAAATAGGTATTCATTGAAAAGAAATGATTGCTTATCATATTTCATGCATATTTTTGGGAATTGAGTCATCATTCCATCAGTTTCACTTTTGTACACCCTCTGAGTAAACAACAACCATTAAAATCAACGCTTAACTAAAATTTATCATACTTTTTACATCTTTGTTAGCAAACCTACATTAGTTTAAGGTGTAGGACTTTGGAATAGGTTGAAAGGATAACATTCTAAAGCTATCAAACAAACTTAGTATCTTGCGGTAGGGAGAGTTAAATCCAATTGTCGTATTGGCTTGTTGGGATCCCCCTCTCACACAAGGGTTACGCACGAGGTCGCATTTGGGTGAGTTACGGAGATTATCCCTTCATGGTTCAACTGTTTGTAGTGGTCAGATCATATATTGGGGGTCACTGGAAGGTATACCCACGATTATGTGTGGGAGCCTTTCAAGCTGGTTTTTGGACTTGTTATCCTTCCCATACGTTCCAACTGGACTGTCAACTATACCCACCCAGGGGTTGACTACAAGTTGGTGACCTTAGTAGCCACAATCTTTAGGGTCTCACACAAGGTGACGGTGAAGGGAAGTCTCACTGTACCTGGAACAAACATTGGTCAAACTCACTC
>SNQJ01S0041528.1:22970-40634 GCA_010110895.2 Picea sitchensis
GAATATGTCCCTTTCCCATAATGATGATGTCATCTTATTACATGATTCCTTGATCACATGTATAGACTAGGTATTGAATATATTAATCTGCTCGTACTTCGATTGGTTTGTACTGTTGTGATTGGACGGAACAAGAGCATCGAAGTGGAGCAAGGAACAACAAAGATTTAAGGAGAGCGTTCATAAGGTATGTCCACTATCCATTTCTCTTAGTTCATTCAATAGTCTAGATCTAGGGAAAGAGTAGTATTCTGTCTTGTTTTGTTCTAGATCCAGGTGGATCTAGGGAGATTGGTCTGTGTCCGCACTCACGAATTTATCCTGAAACACAAAACTTTGGACAATTTTCCACTTTTAACAAATTAAATGAACAACAAATATTTATTTCATTTTCTTAATCATTATATAAAGAAGAATAAATATTTTATTTATTTATTTAACTTGAATGAATACATAAGATCAATCTTTGAATATCATCTTCAAACAATTATGAGAGACCCATCTCTCTGTTACAATACCCATCTTGTAGTTCTCAAATCCAACTGAGAAATGAGGAATCCAACCCTCATAACAAGTCTGAACTTGTTGATCTCAGATCCAACTGAGATGTGAGGAATACAATCCTCATACAAGATCCAACTTGTAAACAAGCACTAACCTGATAGAATGAACATTCATTCAATCCATTATATATGAATATATATACTTCAACAAATTCAACTACTCTTTCTTTTCACCATTCCTTTTGTTTATATAGTCTTCCAACTGGTGTGAATTCGAATCATTGCATCTTTTGATTTTGAACCATTGTACCTTTTCATCATGACTGCATGTCAGTTCTTTTGTCTTCATGAGTTGATCACAGACATGGATTGACTCATTATATCGTACTCTTTCTTCTGTTGTGTTCTCAGTTTCAACAATAGATCATATTTGATCTTTTATCAATTCTCTGTATTGTTCTAGTGTTAACTCTATGTCGAATTGAATCTATATGAGGTGCTTCCTTCAAACCATCTATATATGAACATATGCACAAAATCAAGGGATTATTGATTTGAGTGTTGCCTCTTCTTTTTCCCTTTGTTTCTTTATTCCATATGACCACAAGTGGTGACCAGGCGCTAACCCAAGTGATTGCTTGATCACTTATCAAAATCAAGGATCATGTTTTAATCTCCTGATGAGATGGATGATTGTCCGTACTTCAGGACTTTGTCCTTTGCAACTTCCAGCCTTTATAATCTTTCAAATATCCTGAAGAAGATTTCTTCGAAGTAGATCGGACGGTCGATATATTATTTGCATGATGAACGATTCTCGTTCACTTCAGAACTTCGACTATTCGTGACTCATGAACTCTCGATTAACAATTCCTTTGAATCGATTACCTATCGAATAAGTCATATAGCAGTGGTGAACGCTTGTTGTTGGTTAACACCTCCACTTACGCTATCCTTCCACTGTACTTGATCAATGGTCGAGAACGCTCTCGAATTAGATCAATGGTAGGCGCTAACTTCGGCCTTGGGTGCTTTGGGTGATTTCTGATGTTAGAAACCAGTTTCCCCGGAAGTACATACTCCTGAAGTGACGTAACTTGCTGACATCACTTATGACTTGGAATTGGCAAAGTGGCTGCCATGTGTCACTTAGATTCCTAACTTACACATATCTGAAATGCCAATTTCATCTTGACCCTTGTCATCATATGATTGTGCCACGTGTCCTTGCTAACATGGTCTACTGATGTATATCTCCTATCGTGGCACATATCCTCCTCCTAGATATAACGGTTGTCTTAAATCTCGAAATGTAGCTCAGATAGACAGCTAAGAGTGACTTCAAAACTTTGGCCTTCAGGTGAACTCATATGTTATCATTCCTTTTTCACCGAAGTTGACCAGACTCATCCTTGGTGTTCTCTAAATATATCAATGGTTGATAGTATTTCCATGCTCTTCCTCTGATCTGATGGTTGATGGAAGTTTATGGCTTTGGAACTTCTGTTAACTTCGCCTTTCTTACTTCTCGTTTTACCCGAAGTGAGATTACCCGAGGTGTAGCCTCCTCACAACTTTTAACCCGAAATGAATGTTGTTTGTTGATCATGATCTTAGATAGACGACTCGATTTGTCTTCGATGCTACTTTGCCTTGGTTTAAATCCAACGACTCTTGTTTTTCCCAAAAGGTTACCTACGATCGGATGGCTCACGTTTACTTCAGAACTTCGGCTTCGGCTAAAATTCCTTCATGCACATTTCCTTTGATCGATTTTACCTGAAGTGGTCAATGTCGGGCTGACCATGCGTATGTCACCTTCATGATATATGGTCCATGACTTACTCTGTCCTTCCACTCAACTTGATCCAACGGTCGATGTGGATTGTGGAACCATAACTTGCAAGTGGTTTAATTCGTCACCCAAGCTCCGCAATTGAAGTTGTGCGATTGTTGGTGAGTCAACCACAGTTGTTGATCTTTGAATTGTTGAGATCTGACGATCTAGACTAATTGCGGGATTGGGAATAACACATTGTTTGATTCTCCTTTTGTTCTCCTCAATCCATCCATGCCATTGATTTTCGCTTGGGTATCCAATGGTCCTAGTTTGTCTTATGGGGATTTCGATCCTGATCATGTTTCTACACTGTTCTTTCCCTCTTGATCTTTGATCATAGGAACATTTTTTATCCTATCGTGATCAACAATAATCACGAATTTCTTCATCCTTAAGGTGATGTTATTTTGTCGAAATTTAGTATACGTTTCCTCCTGAGATTAACCTTGATGCTCTGTTGCATTCTCTTTCCATCATTGACTCTTCATTAGACATGGACAGACCTTATTGGCCATATTGACACTAATTCCAACTGTATAATTGTTCATGACTGATTCATTTTTCCATCATAACAACTTACCATGACTGTTGACATTAATGACAACACATCAATGACAATATGTCCAACAATATCCCCCTTTGTCATTGAGGGAAACACACTAACTTCATACACAAACTCCCCATGTGATGATGCTTCTCTCCTCTGAATTTACTCTCCCCCTTTGACATTAATGGAAAAGGGTTTCTCCCCTTATGATCAACCTATGTATGTCTGCATGTTGTTGACCAAAATATGAACTTGGCTAACTCCCCCTGCAATCATGCTTTTCCTGCTAGAACTGAATGAATCCCCCTATCAATAGGCTCTCTCTGCCTCTGACTACTCTCTCCCTGTTAATTTACTAATTGCTTATCTCAGTTGATTGGGATACTTGTGTTCAAATAAGTAGTTTTTTTATTTGGTTCTTATTCTTCTTTGATATTTCAGTGGAATATCAATTGAGGATTGATACCAACTTATTTAATACCAATTGATTTAATACCAATTTTGTTATCAATTAATCTTTGTTGAATGATACTCCTTGAACTTCTCTGCTACCTTTATTTTTCCTCTTCTCGTATTCTACAACTAACCCTACCAATGATTTTTCTTTTGACCACTAATCTATAGATAGTCAATATTTTCCATATGTTAATTTAAAAACTCTTTGGCATAATCCTTTGATTTTGTAAAAACCAATTTAAAATTCTTTTTGTATTTTCTTTCTTTTGCTAACAATTTATGACATCATCAGAATTTGATATTGTCCCATATTCTTCTATAGGTACTTCATTTTCTTGAGCTTGATTTATTTCATATTGAATTTCACATTCTTTATTAGGACCTTCAACCATCATTTTCTTATTATTGATTTCTTCATTTTCAGGTGTAATAACATCTTTCTTGCTTTCTCCTTCATATTTTCTTCTCCATATCTTTCTATGAAATATTGTGATTTTTGCATCTTCTCTTTCTAATTCTGTTTTTGGAGATTTGTCATCTTCTTTATTCTTCCAACTTTTATTAGTTGTTTTCACTAACTTGAATGACTTATTCAGATATTGACGTTTTGTATTCTTGTAGTTTTGGGATTTGTGCCCAAACCTGTCACAGTTGTAACATCTCATTGTGTGACAATTTTTTCGTGTGCCCAAAAAAATTACATATCCAACATCTAATTGAGTTTTTGGATTTTCTTGTATATCCTTCCTCTAGTTTCTTGCAGTCCATTTCTTTATGGCCGAAACTATGACAAGAAAAGCAATAGCCATTGAATGCATTTCCATTCTTGATTTTATTTTGGCTTGAGAGATTCGTCATCTGATTTTCTTTCTTATTGTATCCAAGAATAGTTTTGTCAACAACTGATCTTCGGATCTTCGAAATATTATCTAGGATAGCTGAGCTATTCTGGAAATTGACAATCTTATTTTTCTTTTCATTCATCTGTTTGAGATTGACTATTTCTAACTTTAATATTTGACACAATTCTTCATTTTTAGTCAACTGAATCTTTAAGGCTTCTTCCACTTCTTTAGCATGTTCAAGATGAGTCTTTAGATTGATGAGTATTTCTTCTGTCTCATCAAAGACTTCTTTTCATTTCCTAGTTTCGTCATGTGTCTTCAATTCTTCCATATCTCTTGTTAGATCAAAAAATTTAGTTTTCAATATTTTGATTTCTTCCTCGTATTCTAGATGAATCCTTTTGAGGTTGATGGCTTCTAATTCAAACATATGGCATGATTCTTCCTTTTTAGTTATTTGGATCTTCTGAGATTCTTCCTTTTTATTCTCTTCTTCAATTTGAGTTATTAGATCTGCATTAGTACTTTCATTTATCTTTTTGAAATTGATGATTTCCAATTCCAACATGTGGTAAGAATTTTATTTCCTTGTTAACTGGATCTTTAGGTGTTCTTCACTTTCTTTAATTTACTCAAGTTCAGTGTTTAGGCTGTTAACTAATTCTTCTTATTCTTTTAGTACTTCTTTTATTTTACTATCATGTGTCTTTAATTCTTCCATCTCTTCTGTTAGATTAATAACTTCGGTTTTCAAACTTTTGATCTCTTCTTCTTTGTTTTCTAGCTGAAACTTTTGTTCATGCTCTTCATGGTTAGATTGATCTAACTTTTGTAGTAGCATCATTTCTTTTTGTTGGAGTTCTCCAAATATTCTAGAGTGCACATAGTTGTGTGCTCAAGATGATCAAGAACATCCTTAGTAACTTCAATATATACACCATTTCCTCATTCCATACTAATCACTTCAAATGTAGTTATAACATCAGTCTTAAAATCTAGTATTTTTTCTTTAGTGAAAAGTGAGGTATTCCTCGTTTCCTTGATGAGGTTTTCTTCTTCATTGTTGACTGAGATCAAATCCCGCATTTCATTCTGATTAGAAATATTTTTCTCTGTATTATGTTCTTCAATCTGATTGCAATTTTCCTTTTCTTTATCTTGTTCTTTATTTTGATAAGAATTCTCTTCTTCTGAGTTTTGTTCTTTATTCTGACAGGAATCCTCTTTATCTAAGTCATGTTCCTCACTTTTATAGGATTTATCTTCTTCTTGTATTTAATTCTGATAACAATTTTCTAATTGGATCCATATTTCTTTAGCAGATTTGTAGTGTCTCATCTTTTCTTTGACTTGGTCTGACAATCCATCCTAGATTGCTTTTAAGGCTACTGAATTGTTTCTCCTTACCTCCTTTGCAGTTTTGGTTTTTCTCTTTGAAGTAGTTAAGTGTCAGGGCTTACGTACTACCGAATCCCAAACTCTAGATCCTCTTGACTTCAGATATCTTTTCATATTTTCTCTCTATGATAAATAATTTGTTCCATCAAATAAGGGAGCTTCATTTGTGGAGATAATGATTTGTCCACCCATTTCTTCTAAATCTACCTTTAGTGTTTAAACTGTGTTGAAGGAACCCTCTCTGATACCAATTGTTGAAATGGATACTTGACACTAAGAGGGGGGCGGGTGAATCAGTGTCACAAAACTTTTGAAAATTTTCCACTTTTCACAAATTAAATGAACAACAAATATTTATTTCATTTTCTCAATCAATATATAAAGAAGAATAAATATTTTATTTATTTATTTAACTTGAATGAATACATAAGATCAATCTTTGAATATCATCTTCAAACAATTATGAGAGACCCAACTTTTTGTTACAAGACCCAGCTTGTATTTCTCAGATCCAACTGAGAAATGAGGAATCCAACCCTCATAACAAGTCCCAACTTGTTGATTTCAGATCCAACTAAGATGTGAGGAATCCAATCCTCATACAAGACCCATCTTGTAAATAGGCACCAACCTAATAGAATGAACCTTCATTCAATCCATTATATATAAATATATATACTTCAACAAATTCATCTACTCTTTCTTTTCACCATTCCTTTTGTTTATATAGTCTTCCAACTAGTGTGAATTTGAATCATTGCATCTTTTGATTTTGAAGCATTGTACCTTTTCATCATGACTGTGGGTTAGTTCTTTTTTCTTCATGAGTTGATCACAGACATGGATCGACTCATTATATCATACTCTTGATTTTGTTGTGTTCTCAGTTTCACCAACAGAATATATTTGATCTTTTATCAATTCTCTGCATTGTTCTAGTATTAAATCTCTGTCAAATTGAATCGGTATGAGGCGCTTCATTCAAACCATCTATTTATGAACATATGCGCAAAATCACGGGCTTATTCATTTGAGTGTTGCCTCTTCTTTTTCCCTTTGTTTCTTTATTCAATACGACCATGAGTGGTGACCAAGCACTAACCCAAGCGAGTGCTTGATCACTTATAAAAATCAACGGTCACTTTTTAATATCCCGATGAGATGGATGACTGTCGATACTTCGGGACTTTGTCCTTCACGACTTCCAGCCTATATAATCTTTCAAATATCTCGAAGAATATCTCTCTAAAGTAGATTTGACGGTCGATATATTATTTTCACAATGAATGATTCTCGTTCACTTCAGAACTTTGGCTATTCATGACTCCTGAACTCTGGAGTAACTATTCCTCTGAATCGATTACCTATCGAATAAGTCATACAGTAGTGGTGATCGCTTTCTGTTGGTTAACACCTTCCACTATACTTGATCAACGATCAAGAACGTTCTCGAATTAGATCAACGATAGGCATTAACTTCGATCTTCAGTGCTTCAGGTGATTTCTGATGTTAGAAACCATTTTCCCCCAAAGTACATACTCCTGAAGTGATGTAACTTGCTGATGTCACTTATGACTTGGCACTAGCTGAGTGGTTACCATGTGTCACTTAGATTTGTGATTTACACGTACCTGAAATGCCAATTTTATCTTGAAACTTGTCATCATCTGATTGTGCCATGTGTCCTTGCTGACATGGTCTGCTGATGTAGATCTCTTATCATGACACATATTCTCCTCTTGGATCTAATGGTTGTCTTAACTCCCAAAATGTATCTCAGGTCAACGGCTAAGAGCAACTTTGAAACTTTGACCTTCGGATGAACTGATATGTTATGAGTCCTTTTTCATCAAAGTGGTCAGCGCCGAAGTTGACCACACTCATCCTTGGTGCACTCTGAATAGATCAATGGTTGACAGGATTTCCCCGCTCTTCCTCTAATCTGATGGTTGACAGAAGTTCATGACTTCAAAACTTTGATTAACTTTTCCTTTCTTACCCAAAGTGACATTACCCGAGGTGTAACCTCCTCACAAATTTTAACCCAAAATGAATGTTGTTCGTTGATCGTGATCTTAGATTGACGACTCGATTTGTCTTCGATGTTGCTTTTCCTTGGTTTAAATCGAACTTCTCTTCTTTTTCCCAAAACTTTACCTACGATCGAATGGATCGCGTTTACTTCGGAGCTTCAACTTTGGCTAAAATTCTTTCATGCACATTTCCTTCGGTCGATTTTACCCGAAGTGGTCAATGTCGGGTTGACCATGCGTATGTCACTTCCATGATCTATGGTCCATGAATTACTCTGTCCTTCCACTCAACATGAGCCAATGGTCGATGTGGATTGCATAACCATAACTTGTGAGTGGTTTAATTCGTCACCCATGCTCCGAAATTGAAGTTGTACGATTGTTGGTGAGTCAACCACAGTCGTTGATATTTGAATCGTTGAGATCTGATGATCTAGACTAATTGCGGGATTGGGAATAACATGTTGTTTAATTCTATTTTATTTTCCATAATCCATCCCTATTGTTGATCTGCGCTTGCGTATCCAACGGT
Source organism: Picea sitchensis (assembly GCA_010110895.2). NCBI lineage: Eukaryota > Viridiplantae > Streptophyta > Pinopsida > Pinales > Pinaceae > Picea > Picea sitchensis. The sequence continues at coordinate 31,126 of SNQJ01S0041528.1, forward strand.
CCTGATTTGTCTTGTGGGGATTTTGATCCCAATCACATTTCTGCACTGCGCTTTCCCTCTTGAGCTTTGATCATAGGAACATTTTTTATACTATCGTGATCAACAATAATCATGAATTGCTTCATCCTTAAGGTAATGTTCCTCTATCAATATTTAGTATAATTTTCCTTATGAGATTAACCTTGCTTCTCTATTGCATTCTCTTTCCATCATTGAGCCTTCATAACACATGGACAAACCTTATTGGCCATCTTGACACTAATACCAATTGTATAATTGTTCTTGTTTGATTCATGTTTCCATCATAAAAAATGATAATGATTGTTGGCATCAATTAACATATGTCCAACAATTTACTCACCTGAGGGTCCACTAGTGTCTTCAAGTGGTGTATGCCTAGGGCCATCCACAAATAATGTGGTCGAATATAGTCTCGTTATAGAACTTTTGCATGATGCTATCTCACATGGTATTTTCTCTTTAGAGATTCGCCTGGATTCCTAGTTAGTAGTATGTCATTTGAACGATAGTTACTGTGTGTGTGATCCTACTTTACTTCGACGATTCTTACGGGTACGTCTTTTAGAACGACAGTTTGATTTTATTACTAATTATCACATTCCTAGGAGGTCTAATCATGTATCTGATGCTTATGCTAATTTCGTTTTATATTGGCATTTGTCACATAACTAAAGCAAAGAAAACCATCTGATCAATGTACACATTTTAATAAAAGTAAAGTCGAAGATCCCTGTGTTATATATATATTTCAAAAAATATGATGTTTATAGTAAAAAATTGGGGCTAACACCCTCAATACACATATACAACTGATAATACAAGATCCACGAGATCTATGCCTATGGCGCCGAATGTGTGTCACGATAACAAACCACGATGTTTGAGAGATGCCAAAAGAGTCTCACCTAAGCTCTAGGCACTCCAACCACTTTCCGTTGCATGGCCTCGGGAAGATCCTCTACCCGAACCATTGGAATCCTATTTGTCAAATGAGACAAGTTTCCCTGCATGTTTTGAAGGACTCTCTTTGCTTCTCCTCTCACCGACTCATCTCCTCGATGCCTCCGACGATGTTGGGGAAGCCCTTTCGGCCATCGTGGACCCATGTCTGTGTCACACAAGTGTCTAGTTAGTACTTAAGCATCATCCAAAAAATATTTTTGTTTTACTATACAAAAATACACACAAAAAATGAAATATTTAAAAACATTGACATATCTATGTCCCCGTAGGCAGTCCCTAGTGGAAGTGGCATGCTATGGTTCCCTCTAAAGTCGATCCCTGCATAGGAGTAGTCATCCAAGGTAATGACATGTCGCCTCCACCAGTGAAAGAAATCATCGTTGTAGGGTGTGGGCGCCCTACCTCCCCTCTATCGTCTCATTACCTCGGTCCACTGTGCCATGGCTAGATCGCGAGGTCCTCTTGGAATGATCTCAAATCTAGGTCCCAAACCTGGAACCCGCTTGAAGAAAAAACTACATAATATAGAGGCAAACCTGAAGTTCCTCTTACCACCCTGTTTGCACTCTGTCAACTGGCTCTTCATATTAGCCAGTAGTGAGGTACACCAATCATATACAGTGGGTCTCAAGAAATATACAGCATATAACATGATATCCCTCGCTGCCTGGTGCAACAAAACTGATTCTGTGATCCTGGTCAACACGAGGACAACAATCTTGAGGCTAATATTGTTTATCGATCAGATGGGGAGTTGACTCCTGACCTTCGAGGTCCCTGCTACAAAGTGAGCATCTATGTACTCCTCTATATTCATACCTCTCCTAGCTCCTCAGGCTTTGAGGTTGACCACCTCACCCTGTCATGATAACCCATTCAAAAACTATATATCCTCGACTTCAATCCTCAATGGTTGCCCATCAAGGTTGAAGCTCTCACTGTCAAGATCCCAATAATCCACGATCATCTCAAATAACCTCACTTGGGCCCTCATCCCTTTGAGTGCCCAAAATTTATACAAGCTGCATATTTTCAAGGCCATTTTCCCCCCCGAATCTCTATCCACAACAACATCTACCTCCTCATGCTCCCTTTCCCTCCATTCTAGCACCATTCTACCAGATAAAAATAAATTTTTGAGTTAGCAACCATAGGAAACATTGTTTACATACTTATATGTGGGTTGTTGCATTCACATTCATGTATAGGGATGAGTACATGTGCCCTTCATTTTACACAGTCACGTATAACCTCACGTATATGTGACCCGATGAATGGTAGCCCACGTACACCAAAATACTCAATTTGCACCCTAATTTACTCAAATTTTGAAACCTAATTTAAAAATCTAATACACTAGAAAGGAAGAGGAGGGAAAGAGCAATTACTTGGTCCAAACGGTTTCTGATTTCATCTTCCGATGCTTCTGCATTCACCAGTTGAAGATCGGAGGTAATTTGGTCCAATTTTCACTATTTGGGTAAAAAGTCAAAATGACATATTAATTTTTGGTTTTGTTACTATTTATAGTAGTTTTTAACCACTTTCTATAGTTTTGAGTCATTTTTCACCTAATGGACTAATACAATAGTGGATTGAGTTGGTTTTTGTAGTTTTCACCAGGGATTCTTGCGGATTTCAATGTTATGTTGACCATTCGTAACCACGGGCAGGTATTTTCACTACCCAACATATAGGATAGGTATCCCTTCCACCATGCACTTTTGCATTTTCCTATAATTGTCACTTATATGCCTTAGGTACGAACCCATTTGTTGCAACACAAAACCTTCCATCTGCTACAATATGTGTCGTTATCAAGTGGTAGAGACTTACCAAACATGGGTGCCCTAGTTAGATCTTCTACTTCATTTGGAGCTCATGCAGAGATTTTTTTTGTAGGACCGAGAGTCCCTTATAGTCAATACATGAATTTATGTTGAGCCTTATTTCTCACTCATAAACATGTTGCCTTATACCTAGAGGACTCCCAACCGAGTTTAATTTAACCTATTTTCCAACTCGTCTTCAAAAAGCGAAAATATTGCCAAGTGAACTTGTCTCTTTCACACTCATAAATTGGATTTGAAAGGACATCTATTTGGTACAATTTTATCCCTTTTTCACACCAAGTAGACTAAATATCATGAAAAAATACATTTTTTGGTGTCAAGATGTGATTGCATCTCATGCTCTTACTTGTAGTATTTAGCCTATAGTCGGTTCTCACTTTACGTTATAAATTGTTTTGCCTCAATAGTTTTTCATCCTCAACCAAGTAGAGCCTCGTTTATATCCTTCGTAATTTGACACCCTATACCTAGGAGGGAACATTCCCCCGAGTGTCCATCTCCCGCATACATATCCTTGCATTGAGCATAGGCATGTTCCACTACTGGAACTAGTTTTGCTTACTTGCAACACTCGTTTCCTCCTCTGTATCATAGCATTCATTTGTCTATGAAAAAAACAATACGGGAGGGAAGGGAGTATTATCTTATATTGACAACAATCATGTCGCCTTTTAACAGAGAAAAAAGTTATTGAGTCCATTTGTCATCATAATTTTGGGTTTAGCATGGCCTTAGGAAGCTGAGTTCATTACAGAGAGTTTTCTCCACCGACTGGTTACTCTTCCAGTCCCTATGGAGAATATCATTGATGCCTCCTACATCTCATGGTTTCATCATTGAGTCTATGTTGTCAGATTCTTCCATATGCCTCATGCTATTGTTCAAAGGAAGTCTATCAACTTGTGTTGGCCATTCCTTAGAACTCTTGACTTTGCATGTCAGCCATACCCTCAATTTGTCTTAGAATCACATGATACTGTAGTCCTATCATGCACCCTGGTCCTACTTTCATCATTGGTAGGTAACCTTGAATCTAGCAGTCGACATTTCATCATTGGTCATTGACTGGGTGGTTTCCCTTGTGTTAGATGGAAAGACATCTATTCACACATTGGGATTTGTACAATGTCTTGGATGCCATTAGCCTTATTGGTGGTTTCCTCTCCTTTGTCATCAATTTTCCTCATTGGCTGCTATTTAGAGGGTATTTTTCATGAACCGCTTGCACTTGGCACACACGAAAGACGCACAAGTTCGTTGGTTCGTGAAGATGTTCTTCGTTCAATTTCCTCCAAATCATGAAGCTCTTTCTTTGTACCTCATGTTGAATGATGAGATATGCCTTAATTCTCTCCTTTCAGCAGGTCTCCTTCCATCAACTTCAACTCATCTATTCTAGAAACAAGACCTAGAGTCTTATGGGTACCTTGAGGCTTACAGTCATTAGTGGAAGGTTCTCCTGCCATCGACAGTTGGAAATACATCAATGTCTCCTGATTGATGGATTCTTCAATTGTTCGACCCCAACTCCTTTATTCACACTTGTAAGAATGTACTCGGTGCCTTGATACCTACTTTCATTATCGGTAGGCTATCTCACATTTTTTAATGGTATACCTCAATGATCGGTAATCAAACAATGTCTCATTGTGTTCAACCTCAACTCCTTTATTCACATGATGTAGACTTGCACCTTTGGAGGATTGTGTAGAAGACTTGAAGACATCAGTATGTGGCCGCAACTCTCCTGAGTTGTTTCTTCCTTTCCATTGGACCAGTACCTACATGACTTTAGTCATCATGGGAGATCAGATTGTACTCCATTGTATACAAATATCTTCAAATTGATTTTGAGACTGATTCTACTGGGCCTTGTTCATGACTATGACAACCTTTGGCATGCAACTGCATTTGTATTTTCCTATTCATGGCCACGGACAATTGTTTGGTATATTTTCACATGGATCTACAGTGTAATTCAAATTGGCAGCCACATATGCAAATTCAATGCAGAATGTAATGAGCAACTAGTTCTTCTAGCTGGTTCCCCATCACTCCACTTCTGGGTTTTTTATAATGTATTTCAACCATTGCAGATACTCCTATGACCTCACACATTTGGGGGCATCTTTTATAGAACGATTTTCCTCACCCTATGCAGGCTTGCACAGAAGGCCTTTTTCCATTTCCCTACGCAAACTTGTCATCCCTTTTTGCAAATCCCAGAGCTAAAAATACATTTTTTTCCACATGTATGCACCTTTCCTACTATACAACATGTGTATACACAGGTTGCACCACTACAACCTGCGTACATCAGGATTTGTGCCCAAAAATGAAAAATGGTGTCAGGTTTCCATGTCACAATAGGAGATCTATGATCCATGGCCTTCCAAATACTGGAAATGTTCTGACTCGGCCCTTCAGTTCCATTTGAAGGCTATAAATGGACCAATTTTTAGCTATGGAAAGAAGGATAAAGAATTCAACTTTGAGAGCAAAGTTACTCTGGACAAATTATTTACTTCATATTGAGTCTAAATCCCTTTTTCCTTTAAGTCTGAACATAGTGCTCAGCCCCCAAGCTCCTCCCTTGTTGATTGAGAACTTCATTGTCTCTCTTCTATGAGATTTCCTTTTGTGGAGGATTGAAGTGGCGAAGACCCAGCTGGAAGGAACTTAGTTTCTCGATTCTGAATCGTGCTGACATGGAAGTCTATAACTTTTTCACTTATGTTGATCATATATTAATAGAAATACTCTTTTCCCGTCCAATTGATATCTTGAAAATATTTTAATTATTATCCATGGGTGTATTTGTTATGTATATTAATGGATTATGTTATCAAATGTGCTAACATCTTGTATTATCACCATGTGCTTGCTTTGCTTGGTTGTTGAGAACTAGTTGCAGGTATATTGCTTTGGGTCAAGTGCTCAACAGTGGACTTCATCGAACATCTCGATGAGGTAGGCCTTTCATCTTGTCTCGCTGACATATTTGTTTATATATCATACTTGAGAATAGAGTTGATTTCTACAGTCATTTCTGTCTGTTGTGGTTTACCCTAGCCATAGAGAGATTTTCCTCATAACAAATATATTCTTTAGTGAGTATCCAAATTAAGTTAGACTAGTTGCATTGGATAGTGGAAATTATGTAGTATTTCTGGTGCAATTTTAAAAATAATATATCACATTTTGTGCATTTGGTACAGTTTACAAGTACGCTCTCCTGAAAAGGACAAAAATCAGCAAGGTGTGGGGAAGTTACCATAAATTCCACTTGGAACATATAATTTTGATCAGACCTGTGGAATTTCAAAGATGAAATATCAAAGAACTATAGAACAAAATTTCAGACCCAGAAGGGTGGAAATTTTAAATATATGACAAAAGAAAGGTCGGCTAGTAGAACAACCTCCAAATCATGGTTTAAAAGGTGCGTTTTTTTGTTTTTGTTTTGGAAATTAACATATCTTTTGACTAGAAGATCCAATTGGGGTGATTCAAAAAGTAGAATAAAGTGGCATAAAGGGAGTATCACATAAATTTTGGAGAAACTTAGGTTTTTTTAGATACAGACGTGTTTCAAAATCTCTAAATGTAGGAGTCGTCGTTACTGGTCAACACTACAACCCGGGGACAATGTGGTTCTTCCATGTACCTAGAGTATATTGGAAGGCCCCTTTTGAATGGTTGCACATTAGAACAAACTACTACTGATCATTTGAGATCCTACTTACCTGGCGTATATCAGGATACCCCCTAGAATCTTGAGACTTACTAAGTAAAACTTTTGGTCGCCTTGTTGCTATAGTACACCAAGAACAACACTAGGGGAGATCAGTATCTAGTACCTGGGTAGTTGGATAGTATGGCTAAGGGAATGGTCAATCCTCCTTAGTTAGTTCCCTGAGATATTGGTCTGAGAACTATTGTTGGAACCCACACGTATATCAGAGAGCTATAGCACCTGACACTCCATTTTATGTGAGGACCTCTGCCAAAGCCAATAAGGAATTCCTACCTTGCAGTGATACTTGGCCAACATGCCACCAAAAAATGGAACTTCTACACCAAATAATCCTTCAGACAATCCTACTTGGAATCCTGATGAATGTGAAGAAATGCACAGGAACATAAATGATTTACAAAAGAAGACAGTAACAAAATATGAACTATAAGAAATGTTAGAGGCTGGAATTATTAGACCTAGCCAAAGTTCTTACTCTACACCAATGGTAATGGTACTCAAGAAAGAGGGCTCATGGCATATGTTTCCATATTATAGAGAGCTCAACAATATCACCATTAAAGATAAGTTTCCCATTCCCTTCATTGATGAACTGTTAAATGAACTACATGGAGCAATATACTTCACAAATTTGGATCTTTGTTTAGGGTATCATTAAATTAGAATGAAGGAAGCAGATATCCCAAAAACAACATTTAGAACTCATGAAGGCCATTATGAATATTTTCTCATGCCTTTTGGCCTTACGAATGCACTTTCTACATTCCAAGGGTTGATGAATTCCATTTTCAATCCCTTTCTTCGAAAATTTGTGTTAGTATTTTTTGATGATATACTAATCTATAACAAGTCTTGGGAGGATCATGTTCGGCATGTTGACAGGGTGATACAACTACTAAAGGAGCAACAACTATATGCCAAACCATCCAAATTTTTCTTTGGGGTGAAGGAGGTATAATATTTGGGTCATATTGTATCTCATGAAGGTGTCAAAGTATACCCTAACAAGATTAATTCCATGATGGGTTGGCCGATTCCCAAAACATTAAATAATCTTAGAGGATTTTTGGGTTTGATAGGTTACTACCGCGAGTTTGTTCGGAACTATGGAATAATAGCAACACCTTTAACGACATTAACTAGGAAGGATGCATTTTCATGGAGTCTAGAGGCAACTCAAGATTTTGAACAACCTAAAGAGGCAATTTGCAAAGCTCCTATCTTGACCACACCAAGCTTCACAAAAACCTTTATTGTGGAATGTGATGCCTTGGTAAATGGCATTGTTGCTATTCTAATGCAAGAAGGAAGGCCCCTTGATTTTGAAAGTCGGCCACTCGAGGGAAAGGAATTACAGAAACCCATTTATGAGAAGGAAATGATGGAAATAATACATGCATTGAAGCAATGACACCCTTACCTAATAGGTAGGCATTCCAAGGTCAAAACAGATCATGAAAATCTTAAATACTTCTTGGAACAAAGACTATATTTATAAGAACAACAAAAATGGGTGACCAAGATGTTGGGTTATGATTTTGAAATCATATAAAAAAGAAGGAAGCAAAATGTTGTGGTAGATGCACTCTGAAGAAAGGATGAAGATGTTGAGGCCTTTCTCTGTGCTATTTCTATCATCCAACCTGATCGGATAACAAAAGCAAGGGATGAATGGAATAATCGAGAAAACGTGTGGACTCTCATTCAAAGGTTGCAGAAGGATTCCAGTGCATTAGATACATTTACTTGGAAGAACGATTCCCTATGGTACAAATATCACTTATATTTATGTAAGAACTCCTAAATAAAACAAAAGGTGATTTTAGAATTGCACACCTCTCTGGTAGGAGGGAACTCAAGATTTTTGAAAACTTATCACAGGGTCAAGAAGGATTTTTTTGGGGATGGCCTTAAAACTAATGTTCAAAGGTTTGTGGAAAAATATTTGGTTTGCTAAAAAAATAAGGTGGAAACAATTAATACCCCAAGTATTTTACAACCATTAGCCATCCCAAATCAGCAATTGTAGGAGGTTTCCATGGATTTCATCATAGGGTTACCGAAGTCTGAACGAAAGAGTGTCATCATGGTGATTTTTGATAGACTTACCAAGTACACAGACTTTTGTGCACTCTTGCACCCTTTCAAAGCCAATATAGTTTTTATCCCATTCATGGAGACAATTCAAAATCTACACGGAAGACCAAAGTTTATTGTAAGTGACAGAGATCCCATCTTCACTAGACATTTTTGGACATAATTATTTTCTTTTTTAGGTGATCAATTGGTTCATAGCTCATCTTATCATCCTCAATTTGATGGAAAAACTGAGATAGTGAACAAATTTCTAGAAGGCTACCTTCATTGCTTTGTCTCTAATAAACAAACACAATGGTTCAAGTGGTTGCCCTTGGCAAAATGGTGGTATAACACTTCCTTTCATACTGCAACAAAACTGACACTATTTATGGTTCTCTATGGATATCACCGGTTGTCCATCACTTCTTCTCTAAAATAAAAATCGAAGGTTCAAGTAGTGGAAAATCACATCAACAACAAGTTCTCCAACTCTTAAAGGACAACTTGACCATGGCACATAATCACATGAAACAAAAATAATATCAACATTGTAGTGAAAGAAGTTTTGAAGTAGGGGATTGGGTATTTTTAAGAATACAACCATACAAACATATGTCCCTCAAACAATCTAAGAGGGATAATAAATTATCACTGAAGTACTATGGCCCTTATAAGGTGTTGCAAAATATTGGTACTATGGAAATCAAATTGGAGTTGCTTGTATCTTCGCGAGTACACCCAGTTTTCCATGTTTCATGATTAAATAAGGCTATAGGTGACAAGATCCCAGTTCAAACTATATTTCTAGAACTTGACGAGGAAGGAAAAATCATATT